>JAOXJP010070398.1:0-15320 GCA_025762735.1 Platanus orientalis
GCCAGTCACAACTATTTGTTCAGGGTGGTGTTCGTACCAAATCAAAGCTCTCTAAATGATAAGCTGGTATATAGTGTTTTACCTTTTCTCTTTTTTCGTAATATCTTTTTATTTTTTTAGCATTTAGATTCATTCAATCTATCATGAGCATGTTTTCCTTGAATTGGCAAATCTCAGCCATAAAGATGGTAGCTTCTAACTGCATCTATTCTTCTTTACACGGTTGCAACAATATCCCGACAACACATGGTAATGCCATAACTTTTTTTTTTTTTTTATATGGATTTTATATTGATAAAAACACTTCTTATTAATTCCTTAAGAAAAATTCAAATCTTTCAGGCTTTGATTTAATTCACATCTTCTAAGTTAAATGATCCATTGTTGTAAAAAAATTCTCCTTTTTTTTTCATCTTTTCTTCTATTTTAATTAGTTTCTGTCATGTATAATTGAAATTAAATTATTTACCCATGCTCGTGCTCGTTTGCTAGTATAAAAGATAATTCAAACTCATTAGTAGGATCTCTTAGATAGGGACACAAGCAATAGTGTCCACATTCGTATCAATTTTTGCCATCTCTCATACATAATTTGAAGAATGAGGCTGCCCTTTCTTTTTTCCTTTTGCTAATTAATTCTTAATGGTCCCCATTCTCTGAAATTAAAATATATTAATGTCTAATGATTCTCAAAGCATGACTCATATACATAAAATTTAGAACTCCAACCCAATTTGGGCATGAGTTTAAATTTTTGTGGATACATGTCTCACTGTAGACACCCATTTAATATATTTTAATTTACTTCATACAAACACAAGTCCATTCTTTTAGGGGTTGTTTGGCAGCCACCAGTAATGTAATCATTTTATTTCAAATTTTCAAGGTATTTGTAGCCACAAGATGTTGGTTCATAATGAACTCATTCAGATTCATACTTCATAACATATATCATTTCATTGTATGAAAAAACTTAAAATGACTTCATTTCTAATTTTAGCTAACAAATCAGTATAACTCTGAAAGGGTTCATTTTGAGCCGTCACTTTATGCTACTCATGCATTGGAAATTTGAGATGAAATGATTACATTACAGGTGGCTGCCAAACAGGCCCTTAGTTTCCACAAAAATAAAGTAACCCATCATCATGAGTGCTATGGGCTATCAATAATTGGATAGAGCTTGGGAGAGTAAGGGTGTTTTGTCCAGGATTTGGTGTCTAGGATGGTATCCAGGACACCAGAGGACATCATATGGAATAAAATGAGTGGATAATTCATTTTTTATTATGAAATATGCAATTTTTTTAATATAAAACATACATTTTATTCCATATAACGTCCCCTGGTGCCCTGGACACCATCCTAGACACTAAATCGTGAAGAGAACATCCTTCCCCAAACGACATATTATAAACCTTTTAAATATATTTTCAAAGACTTTATTTTTGTTGAAACCGTGGAGCCGGATTCGTATAGCCTACTCCAAGTGGTTGGGACAAGATTTCATTGTTGTAGCTGTGGCACCTTTTTATTTTTATTAATTTTTTAATCAGTTGTTCGTGGTGGTTAAGTTCTTTAAATTATTCTATTATTTATAATAAAAATCATCAAATGTTGCGAGTATAATGACAATCTCCTTTGCGATAGGGTCAATGATCAACCACCAATTGATCAGGTGGTACCGATAGGGATGATATCCTCTGTGACGTGAATATTTATGCCAGGACTAGAGCCACCATTCATGGGGCGTGCGGGTGTTAGGATTGTTAGTACCTGTCACCACATGATACCCGATGAATGGTGGCTCTAACTCCGGTGTAAATATTCATGTCACAAGGATACCAATCCCTACGGAATGGTGCCTTCAACCCAACCCACGGGTCTTTACAATTGCTTGAAAGGGTAGTTTGGTTAATGTAATAAAAGGGAGATCTACATAGAAAGGTAAGAAAGGATTTGCTTCTGTCCCTTTATGTCCACACACACCAAAGGTGAAACATAATGTTAAAACAGTTTTTCAATAAAAAAAATAGATACCCATAAAGATGGAGTTGTGAATTGTGATCCACTGAAATTTAATTTTCAAAAAAAACGCTAAAAAAACAATCCTAACATAACACGTAATACCTCAATAAGAAACAAAGAAAGAGGCTAATGATCCAGTTTGGTGGATAGTTATTCCGGAAAGATGTGGGCTGAGATTAGATATTAACAAGTCCAAACGGACAAGGTTTGGACGGTGTCAGGGATGGACACATCAGCATTGAAAAAGTGATTTATTCTTTTTGGGGACACTTTTCACTTTTAGGTGCTGATGTGTTCACCCTTGATGCTGTCCGGACCCCTTTTTTTTTTTTTGTTGGTTCAGGTCTCGTTCTAACCAAATCCTGAGGGTAAAAATGGATTTACAGGGTTAAAAACATTTTTAAAAAATGTGTTCAAATGGACATTTGCTCCTATTTAAAAGAGACACCAAATTCGAAAAATCATTACGTGTCAGACAGTGGTGTGGGATACGAAGGAATTTACTGTTTTAGGTGTAGCAGATACTTTCCCAAAAAGTTTTATTTGCAGAATCTTAAGTTATTTTTTAAATGACAATTTAATTTAATTTTAATGGTTGGAGCTCAGCCCAACGTAGACAGCTTTCTGAGTTTCTGGTTTTGAAATTCTGAAACCAGGCGCAAAAGGAAGAGTTTACCGACAGGTGGAGGTGATTCAACCGGGAATCGACAGATACGAGAAAGCTAAGACGGGCCGAGATGGAATAAATTTAAGAAACCACGCAAGCAAAAATAGAAGTATATAATTTGAGAGCCCACGGAGAGAACCAGTGAGCGCTGGCGCTGGTTGGAAACGGAAACCGATGCTTCTGATCAGCTTTTGTTCTCTGATTCTTCTCAATCTCAATGGGTTCTAGATTCGATCTGTATTAAATTTCCCCAATCCATTTTACTGGGTTTTTTTTTCTTCTCGCAACAATGTCATCTGGGTTCACCGGCGAGGCCGATTTCTACGCCGGCGGAGGATCGGGGACGATCAATCACAGCCAAGTTCGGTACCGGTCGCAACTAGGAGGAATTCTCGTTGAACCCTCTCCGGCGACGATCCTTCCCCGGCGAACTGACTTGGTTGCGAAACGATCAACAGCGGAACTAGAAAGACAGCAACAGCAGATTTTGGGAGGAGGCGTCTTTTTCAGGTCGGTTAAACAGAGGAGTTACTCTCCGATATCTCCTCTTTCTCCTGTTGATTTTTCATCGCCGGACGTTTCTGCTGTTGCTGCTACGACTCTAACAGGAAGGTACGGGATTCCCCTTCTTCAATCGCTTCGGCCGCAGTGGATTAACCCTAATAATCAAAACAGAATCCCTTCTTGTAACCCTTCTGTTTCTGGGTTTTCCTTCTCTCAAATTGTTCCCAAGAACCCGGCTGTGGTTCTCGACTCGGAGCCGGAATCGGAGAAGAAGATGAGGAACCGGCTTCAAGAGTTGGCGAAACAGCTCTTAGATGACAACGATGAAGACGGAGAAGACGCGGCATCGGTTGTTACTGGTAGTGAGTGGAGCGAAACCGTGCAGAGCCTTTTAATCCCTAACCAGAAGCCCATCTCCCCTTCTCCAACCTCGTCGTCGTCTTCGTCTACCTCATCTTCTCCGTCCTCTTATTCCAGTTGTTCGCTACAGTCTTTGCTAGACGCCGCCGCGGTTATCTCCGAAGGGAAGATGGACGCCGCGATGGCTACTCTCGCCCGGCTGAAACAGGTCTCCGACGCGCGAGGCGATCCGGAGCAGAGGTTGACGGCCTTCATGGTGTCTGCTCTCTGCTCCCGCGTGAACCCAATTGAGAATCCGGCGCCGGCAACGGAGCTTGCCGGTGATGAGCATATGATTGCGACCCAAATGCTATATGAGGCCTCCCCCTGTTTCAAGCTTGGATTCATGGCTACCAATCTCGCTATCCTTGAAGCCACCAGAGACCAACCCAACAAAGTTCACGTCGTGAATTTCGATATCGGACATGGAAGCCAGTACAGCTCCCTTATTCGCTCTCTCGCCGGACGAAAATCCGGCGAGCCCATCATCATCAAGATCACCACGGTTATCGAACCAGGCTACAACTACAACGATGACAGGTTGCGACTTGTAGGAGATTGGCTGATACAGCTCGCCAAACAGGTCGGCGTTAGCCTGAAATTCAATGCTGTAAGCCGGAAAATAGCTGATCTGAACCGAGACACGCTCGGTTGCGACGCCGACGAGGCATTAGCGGTGAATTTTGCGTTCCGGCTGTACAAAGTGCCGGACGAGAGCGTGTCGACGGAGAACCCACGCGACCAATTGCTGAGGCTCGTCAAGGACTTGGCTCCGCGCGTGGTCACGCTTGTGGAGCAAGAGATGAACGCCAACACAGCCCCGTTCGTGGCTAGGGTGGCCGAGGTCTGCGCATACTACCGAGCTCTGCTTGACTCGCTTGACCCGACCCTGTCTCGGGACGCCCTGATGCGAAAGCGAGTCGAGGAGTGCTTGGCTCGGAAAGCGACAAACTCGGTTGCGTGCGAGGGGAGGGACCGAGTGGAGCGGTGCGAGGTGTTTGGCAAGTGGCGGGCTCGGATGAGGATGGCCGGTTTAGAGCCGAGTCATCCGGGTCAAAACGTCGTCGAGTCCATTCGAAGCACACTCAACGAACTCAACTCGAGTTATCAGAACAACTCGGGTTTCACAGTTAAGGAAGAAGATGGAGGAATCCACTTCGGATGGAAAGGTCGAGTGCTCACCGTCGCATCAGCTTGGCGTTAAAACTGCCACCATTTTCTCTTTGGGCCCCCTTCCTTCGTTTATCTCAGCTAAGCCTTTATTTTTAATTTTTATTTTATTTAACCCTTGTTAATTCTGGTTTTTAAGAAAAGAAGAAAAGAAAAAAAAATTTATAGTTCTCACAAGCAAACAAACAAACACCTGGTGATCAGTGTGAAAGGAGTTGTCTTCGCAGCAGCACATTAAATGGGTATGGCCCTATGTGAGTGAAAAGGGGTGTTGTTGTGTCGTTGATGTTGGTACTTGGTTGAATTTTGAGAGTTAAAAGTATATAAATGTGTTAGGTACTTGTGGGAGACTTTGATTTGTGAACAGTACAAATAAGTTGCATTTCCTCAATATGGGTTTGGGGGTCTACGTAAATATTGTTTATTTATTTTTGGTATTTGAGTGGGGGACTTGTTTGGGTGGCCTGGATACGCGTGCAATTCGTGTCTGCCTCCTCATAGGCTTGTGAATCACTTTTCCAAAAGTCAGACGTACTATTTTAGCCTGGAAATTATAGGGCTTTGGATTTCACGTGCCCTGGCCTGAAATTTCGGTACACACTGTTATCTTTGTTACGAAACAATCTGATATTTATTTATCAAAACCCTATTCTTAGGAGTTGGGATTTCAATTGGGCCCTCTTTTTTGTTTTTACATGGGGGAAAGAGGATCTACTATCCCAATTTGCTTGTCCTGCCGTGTCCCCACACACAAAAGGTGAGGTGTATAGTATGAAAAAATTGTTCAAATGAACATTTGCTCCCTTTTAAAAAAAAAAAAAAAAAAAGGCAAATTCAAAAAACCATGGTGTGGGGACACGGGAACAAACAAATTTAGGTGTAGCGGATCCTATCTCTTTTAAATAATGCACACTGGGTGGGCCGAAGCTGGGATGTAAATATGGATAAAATGAACTTAGACATCTCTCCATCAATCTTCTCTAAACGGCCTCGGTCAAGTTGACATGTGTTTTACTTTCATATGAGCGGATTTGAAGTTGGTTTAAGCCATGATCAAGTCTTTCCTTGACAATTTTCTTTTTTTTTTTTTTCTCTTATTTGATCAAATGACACATGCTTTACTTTCATATGAGCTGGTTGGAAGTGGGTTCAAACCTTAATCGAAATTTTCATTCGCATTTATTTCTCCCTTGGTTATTTGATAATGTAAATTTGATCACTAAAACCAAGGTCACATTAAGCCATAGCAATCTAAAACACTATATGAAACTTTAGCATTTCAGCTCTTGATTGGGTGATTATCTTTGCTTTTCAAAGGTGTTTAGGAAGCTGTTAATATCCCTAAATATAAATGCCTTACCAATTTGCTATAATTAGAGGATGACCTAATCTAATGTAAGGTGGGTTATTGGTATTAAGTGAATACAACTAGATTTCAATCTCAGTTACAAAGCAACAACTCATTTGAATCCAATCAGAATCCTTTTGACTCTATGAAACCGGGACACAAATTAGAGGGAACGTTGGGTTTGGAGATACAGGACCCATACATGAGTTTGTGGCCCCGATAACTAGCCATGTGCATCATGTTTGTAGAATCAAGACCTACAGTTCGATGGGCCCAACAAAAGATTACATGCACCCAAATTCAGCATGACCAAATAAATTTTAACCATCAAATCTATTCATTACTTTTTGGACCTTTTAAAGCTCTATTGAACTATTTCATTCAAGAAGAGTAAAACAAGATTTTTTTTTTTTTTTTTTGGACACTTGGGCCTACTTCACACGACAAAGTTGAACCCGAACTGAACCGGGAGAGACGAGCAGGCGACAACACCACGCACTGCATAATACATGGTTGTGTGATCATTTATTCAAATAGATCTTGATCGATCTAGAAAATATCTTAAATGGGGTCCATTCAAAATCTTGAGCCACTTATCATGAGATACATGTCAAGTTAGGATGGCCCCATATTGTTCTACAAGTCCTGTAACCCCATGCTCAAGATATTCCCAAAATTTAGATGCTTACATGATCGTGTCTTAGTGAATGAAGGAATTTGGGTGAGATTTATTCATTGGTGTTCCTCGAATTCTAGCTTTCCCTTTTGTATTCGTGCTTTGGGTATGGTCTTATGGCTCTTAAGAGGCATCTTAAAGGTTTTCTAGTTAGACTGGATCTACTCAATTGTGGATTAGAAAAAAGAATAAAATAAAACGGAACATGTCAAAAAAGCACGTGAAAAGGGTACTGTAGTTTTGGTAAATATTCATGGAATAAAATATGAATGTATATGTTGAGATATTGTCCCGAATTCAACCGGAAAGCAACCTGAAATGCAGGCTGATTGTGCTATTTGGAGAGTGACCCACATGACTCGAAAATAGGGTTTTGACCCGTTAATGACCGGATTTGGACTGGCAATCAAACCTTTTAAAAGGTTTTGGGAGGTTTCAACCTATTATTTGTAATATGGTTTTCTTGAGATTTGTGTCACAACACGAATCCAATCCGTTTAGTAATAACGCTATATGAAAGCAAATCTTCTGTTACCAAAATTGGTGTGACCCCTCGTGACGTGCATCATTGATTGACACATAGTGTGTTTTTTAACTTCGTGCCCACCTACTTTTTAAAATGAACATTGTTTTTTTACATTTTTAACCCAATATAAAGCACGTGGCAACCCATGATGTGGTCAAACCAATTTTGCTCCCTTTGTATTTACCAACGCTCCTTTGTGATGTTAGGTGCTCATCATATAAGAGGTCTCCCTTTTCCAATCCACATTTAAGGAGATCCAATGTCTTTTTAGGTGGGTCACCTAGATCTTTTTGTTAGGTATCTCTCATTTCTCAACCAGGTGAAGAGATAATGTCATCAGTTTAGACCGTCCATCAAATAGAAGATCCTTCGGATCCGGCAACTTGCTCAACTCCCTTGCCCTTGTAAAAAATAAATGTCCCACCATGTGTTAGATTTTCCCCTGTTAAACCAAATGTTGAAGTTTCAAACTTTCAATTAAAAATGGTCTAGAAACCAAGGCTTTCTTTTGCTACCAGGCAAAGGGCAATTGGCTTCAAAGTTATCATATGAGGAGAGAGGGTGATGTGGCCAACATGTGGAGTTATTTTGAGCCACAAACTAAGTTGATATATGTGGATGATTCTTAGGTCATCTAGATCTCCTTGTTAGGTATGTGTGTCTGTAAAGAAGAGGAGGAGCAAGAGAAAAATGAGGATGATTTTTGTGGAAAGGGGTGTGAAATAAATTGTTTGAAAAGACTTTCCAATGAAATGGGTAATTTGCTTTCTAATCATTTCATGCGTGTCTATTTTCCGCAAATATTGTGTGTGCAACCCGAACATGACCTAAATTGCTTCGCCAAAAAACAACAAGGCCCTATAGATGTCAATATCCTATGATTTAGATTATAATTCTTAATAAACCCTAGTAGTTAACAAAAATAACAATTACTAACACCACATGCATTATGATATTTAATTTCGAATAATTTAAAGAAACTGCTTGAAATTTAATGGGGAGATAAAATATTAAATGCTAAGTGGGATTTCTTTTCTAGATAAAAAAATTGGATGTTTTTATAAATTATGTACCTAACAAGTGAGAATATAAGCATTTCTTAAATATCAAAATTAGAGAGAGAGAGAGAGAGAGAGAGAGAGAGAGAGAGAGAGAGAGAGAGAACTTTAGTTCAAAATTATGTCGACTTTTGAAGCCAAATGGCCAATTAACCATGATTCATATCAAGAAAAGGTGAGAGGAACACAACTTTGAGACTTGACATATTTAATACAAGTTTATATCTTTATTTACATGCTTTCAACATAAATAAAGTTTTTCTTCATTTTGCACGCTAGCAAACCTAATACTATTGCTTATAAATCAAATATTAGTTATCATTTTTGTAATACCTTGCAATGTCTTAGAAAGGTAAAAATGTAACTAAGCATATATAAGTATAAAATTATCTTTAAACATTTTAGGAAATCGTTTGTAGTATTTGGAATCAAGTAGAATGAATTAGTAAGGAAAACAAAAATAAGTCTCAAACTTGTCAAGTTTTAAAGTTGTCAAAAGTGTGTTATTGGAATAATTTTACAAGACAAATTTATACTAATTCTAAGATAATTTGAGTATAAGTCATACATCATTGGAAAGATATGGGAGTCTACTTTCCAATGCCTCAAAATGTACGTACTTTGGAGTTTTCTAAATAAAGTTATGACCATTTTTTATCGTAAGGTGTCTATCCTTAAAATTTAGAACACACCCCTCATGACATAACCAGTCATGAGATCTTCGACAAGTCAAAAGCATAATCGGTCAGAATGATGGATTTTAGCCATCGAGCTTTTCATGTTAGAATAGATAAGTGTCTTGACAAAACCATTATAGACACTTTTTATAGTATTTATTTGTTTGACATTTATAATAAAATGTTTTGTTTCATCATCACATGTGTATAATTTTATTTATGGGTAATTATTTGATCTCATGAGATGAGATAGGTGGTCCTCAAGTAATATACTAGGATGTTAGACACATTGATTATTTGTGTAGAGATTTGACTATCTAACTCTTGTAGGCCTAAAACCTTACAACTATAGGTAATGCTAGGCACATCACTTAAAAGGCTAACTGTTATATGTAGAATTGTTATATTATTGAGTGATGTAATCTCAATCACTAGAGTGAGACTCTAGACTTACATGTAAATGCATAATTCAAATGCATTAAAGGGATCCATAAGGAACACATTTAGTAAGACTTCATTATTGGAGTAAATGATGTTCAACTTACAAACTAATCCTTTGACCTAAGGGACTTGTGATTCTCTAAGTTTTTTAAGTTTGTTATTTTAAGTTGCCAACCAATGATGCCTAATTGGTGGCTATATCATGGATAGTTTGGATATTTGACTTGATACTTGAGATAATATAAGTACCCAACAAGGAATCCACGACCCTTATAGTAATATGGAGAAATATTCAATCTAGGATTAACATGAATTGATTGAACATAGAAATATGGATCCAGTGTTTTGATAAAGTGTTAGTCAAAATGTTTTTTTTCAAAATTAAGTTAAATAAATAAATAAGTGTTCTGAAAATAATTTATTAAGAAATGTTTTTAATATCTAATTAATCCATTAACATCCTAGAGATAATTTATCAATGGCTTAAAGGGTTTGACAGTGACTAGTTTATTGTTCTGAGAGTCATTGAGGGATATTACATAGTTAAAGAATGTTTTTGTGAAATGGTTTATAAAGAAGGGTCTCAATGTTATATTCTTATCATTAGGAGTTCAATTGTAACATGTCATAGGGATTGTTACAATTAATTGAGTGTCTGATTGTAATTATCAAATAGTTGAGTTTTTTTATTGTAATTTTGACTCAATTAAGAAATGTGGGCCCTATAAGCTTAAGGATAAGAATCACATAAGGATCTCACACCCCTAGGGTTTATTTGACCTGTTATTATCCTTATATATAGGGTTACCCACGTTTATATAGTGTCTTGTAACGATTCTGGAAGTGGGAGAAGTGTAGAGAACTCTGGAACAAGTATGAAGAATTTGGAGACCAGGTCAAATTGGATTCTTGTGTTTGGTTAATTGATTGAGGTAATTCTAAACTTTCTCAATATTTAGATCTCAGAGATTCATATGGTGATCATGGGAAAACATTTTTTGATATGTATGTTGATCAATGAATTTTATTAATTTTAATGTTCAAGAATGGTAATCTTCCAACATTTTATTTATAGGGGGTTCTATAGTTTCATGACCAGTCAAAGCCTTGACAGGTCACAAATCTCTTGACTGGTCAGGACTGGAAATTGTGGGAAAAAATGTGTACAGAAATGACATGGTTTTTTCTAATTTGACCCCCCCACATGTAAGATCTCATTTGTGACGAAATATAACCACTCTATAGCCTCATTTAGATCCATTAGACCATTTAGAACATAGAAAATAATAGAGAGAGAGAGAGAGTTGGGAATTTTGGAGGAATAAAGAGAAACTATTCCCAAATTTGCTAAGTGCTGCCCATTCTTACAAAATTCAGCTAAATTAGATAATTTCTTCTCTTGATCTTCTTATATTCATATGTTTGATGATATATCTACACTAATATTATAAAAGAATGAGATTTGAGATAGTGAAGCAAAAAAGATTTGACAAGATGCTAAAGAATTTGAATAGATTGTAAATAATTTTTCTTACTTTGGCTACTATGTGGTATTTTCCTTCTTGAGATTCTTAGATTATGTGAACTTGTGTGTAAATTATATTAAAATTTCTAAAGAGCTAAGTTTTGAAACATTAAACCTTACTGGATCCTTGAATCTAAGCTTCTTTAGTAAGTAATCATATTTACTATGGTTGAGGTGATGTAATTTCCTTTTGAAATTCTTAGATTATGTAAACTTGTGAGTGAATCCTTTGAAATTTCTAGAGAGCTATGCTCTCAGCCTTTGAATCTTACTTAATCCTTGAATCCAAGCTTCTTTCGCAATTGATCTTTTTTACTATGGTTGATGTGATGTAATTTTCCTTTGAATTATCAAAGTATATGACGTTATTATTAGACCCTTTTAGATTTATTGAAAATCCTTGTATTCAAGCTCTTGAACCATGCTAGATTCATGGATTTTGGCTTGCTTAGTAAGTATTTATGCTCTTTATGCTTATTATAACTTTTATCTTCTTGGAACTTCTGAAAATTCCATAGATCTATATTTTGAACTATTGAATCTTGTTTGATCTTTATATCTACACCTATTTTGTGAAAGATTATTGTTTTTAAACATTGTGTAGACTGATTTCCTTCATTGAATCTTTTATACCATGTGAAATTTTATTTTACTCATGTGATTATTTTGAAAATCTATGTGAAATTATGAATCTTTCAAGATCTATACTATTAATGATCAAATTGATAGGCAATTTTGCTTTGCCCTTTATTTGAAACACTATAAGTGATATCTGATTGATCTCTACGCTTAGATCCATTAGAAAACCATTTGAATTTTTTAATTTTTGTAAACTTGTATTGAACTCATTGATGCTACTGAGCTCTATGCTGCCTATGTGATTATATAAACCATGTGGACCATTGAATATTATTACAAGCTTTAAACTATCATTATATATGAAATCTTAGTGAATTATTGTGAAACTCATACTTATGAACATTGAATCTAAATGAATCATATACCTTTGAAATGATTGAATCATGGCAAGGTTCTACCTACATTTATTTATATACTATAGGGATATTTTGATATTTAAAACATGTGATTCCTCGAACTTACCATTATGAACTTTATCAGACTTTAAACCTTAGACCCATTTTAGGCCCTGTCACAGGGCTAAGTGTGACCATCGACTATTTAGGCCTTGTCATCGGGTTAAACATGACATTTGACTTTTTTGACCTACTCATAAAGCTAAGTGTGAGAATGTGTGTTGGACTATGCTCTCTGGTTACACAGGATTTTGGCCTTACTTCTAGAGATTATTAAAAGATTTGGGCCCTACCCTTAGGGTTATAATGAATGATTATGGTTTTACTCTTAGGGTTTCGCAAGAGATTCGGACTCTACCCGTGGGGTTGACTTAAACATACAAATACTTTACTTTGGACATTTAAAACTCTTAGACTTTGAACCTTGAAAACATTTGGACTTTGGATCTTTGAATTATCGAACATTGAACGTTTTAATCTTTGAACATTGAACATTAAATCCTTTGAAACTAATATAAACAATTGAACTCGTAGACTTTAATCCTCGTATTAAGCTACTTATCTAGACACCGATTATTTTTTGTACTTAACTTTGAACTCCAAATTGTGAAATCAAAATTCTTTATGTGAACTTAGAACTTCATATTGAACCATTGACTTTAGTTTAAAATATGATTATCGTTCAGTTTCATACTAACATGCTTACATTTATTGTTGGATCTCTCTTCAACTTTGTATTGAAATTTGGATTTGCTAGTACTCATATTTATACTTTTTACTTCATATTATCTATAGTCAGATTGCTTACAAGTTGGGACTAACCCAACCGTTTTGTTTTTCAAACTAACTATAACTACTGGTTTTTCATCCATAGAGACTGGCTAGAGTGACTCAAGCCTATAATGTTTGTTTATAGTTGTCTTAGAACAATTGGAACCCTTTTTAGATTTTGGATATTTCAGGAGATTATATATATTCTCCTTTCTGTTGATGTTTAGGTGAAAGGGCATCCCTTATACAATCTTTGGGCCTATGACATATTATCACTTGTGGAGCTTAGTAGTTTACTTTCCCTATGCACTACTTTTGATATGAATACATTGTAATGGTATTTTCATTGCAACTTATTAGATTATTATGGACATTTGGATATTGTATCGCTTCCGATATCATTAAATTCAAATAATGTAAGACTACTAGAATCTAAAACTATTATTAGATTATGAAACATTGATATTCAAATTTGGATTGTAAAGTAACGATCCGAATCTAAGATGCTTACCGATCCCATATCCAAGTCTGGGTTCAAGGGCATTACACTTTTTATCTTTCTACTTCTTATTTTTACATATAGATTAAAAATAATAATAATTAATATAATAAAACTAAGGTATTCTTGTAGTTTTATTACTTCCACTACTGATAAAAAGAATGTTTACTGAGATTATAAATAATTAGAATACTTTTAGACTAGAAACAGACGATAGGTATAGAGGAGAGACTTTGACAATTCCTATCCCCAAATAAAATCCCTAAGGATTTGCTAGGACCACCTAAAGTCACCCTAAGGTAGGACTGACATCAAGGGCCGACACATCAATGCCAAAAAGTGAAAAACATACCCAAAAAGCATAAGTCACTTTTTTTACGTTGATGTGTTGGCCCTTGATGTCAGTACTACCTTAGGTTGACTTTAGTTGGTCCTACCAAATCCGAGGGGCCAAAAAATAGGGGTAGAAGACCCATCTGCAAGTCTAACTTTATTAGAGATAGAAGGAACAAGTGTGAATGGGTGAAAATCCCCCACCCCTTAGAGATGACCTTGAGTTGGTGCCCAAAAAAAAAAAAAACAGAGAATAAAAAAATTGGGTCTAATTTTTTAAAAGCAAATAGATTCAATGAAGATGACCTCATATAAGACTGCCTCAAATAAGGGTTGTTAACGAGTTGAGCTAAGCTAATCTTTGCTCAGCTTGGCTCAAGCTTGTCACATGAGACCTAAGCTCAAGCTCATGACGAGCTTGAGTTATCGAGCTTAGGCTCGGCTTAAGGCTCGTTAATTTGGGCAAAGCTTGGCTCACCTCCACCCTAAAAAAGAAGTTCAACAACTTAATGGCCTGTTAGCTCAATTTATCTTGTTTAAACATTACTATCATCACAATGTATAGTATATAAAATTCTTAACAAGTTTTTAACAAGCCAAGCTTCAAAGAGCTAAGTTTAGTGAGGCACGGCTTAAACTTAGGCTCGACTCATCGAGCTTAAAACATGGCTCAAACTCAAGCCGAGCCGAGCTATCAATGTATTGACTTTATTTTCTTAAGCAAAACTATGGAGTTATTAATCTATTACCAATAATTATACCAAAAATATACATAAAAAGTAAAACATCCCTTGAGAAGAATTAAAGTCATCTCCATGTTTATTATCTTGATATGTTTACTTGGCAAGGTTGAGAGAAAGAACCAGAACGGATTTCTTAAAAGAAAACACAACTAGCCTTTGAAGCTAACTTAAGTGGTACGTGGCAAACAAAGGATACATTGATAAATATATATATATGTTGGGGTGGAGTTTGATGTAAACTGGAGGAGAGAGGAATCAAAGGGCAGAGTTCCAATAGTGTTGGATCGATCCGAGTACTTCAGATGACATAGACTGCAGAAAACCAAGATTAGAGAACTGCCAGTTTGATCATGGATATAGCCAGCGTAGCGAGAAGAAAATAGAAAATACCATGGAGAGTAAGGAAAGCTAGGTTTTATGGTGTGATGAACTTGCATGATTTATATAAGATCTCTATTGTTGTTTATGGTTATAAAGAGGTCATTCAAAGGGTTTGCAAATGTTTTTGGTTTGTGAGCTTTAGAAGAATAGATGTATGCTCGAATGCCGAACCACTATAAATGTTGTATTGTGGTTTGTAGTTGTGTGATTGTTTGTCTCTCCATTTTTATACTCTATATTACTTTTACTTAGAATATGCTTGATATAATTCTGAGTAGTTACATTGAAGCACACATTCACTTAATTGAACTAAGTGTAACAGTAATTAATAACATCTAGAAGACAATTTTAAATTGGATTAAATAAATTGAGAAATTCTATTTACCCCCTTCAAGGATTATTTTCGTTATATTTCAGTGTCTTTGATACCAAGGGATGACACATGGAAGAAAATGAGTGGAGTTAGACAAAATTTCAAATTTTGCCCATCTTTCATGCGGCGTCCCCTTGTGCCTAAGACACCATCTTGGACACCAAATC
>JAOXJP010070408.1:0-15319 GCA_025762735.1 Platanus orientalis
CATAATCACTGATTGAAGAGCTTCTCTTACATCGCTAGGGAGCGAGAGTAGACTTAGAGGAGTTAGGTTGTCCTCCCAATGTTCTATGGTGTTGGGGACTGAACATTTCCCAATCTCAGGGATGGACGACTTGGTGTTGGATATGCGGATATGTGGAGCAACCTCAAGATGGTAAGCAAGATGTTGGCTAATAACTAGTGGGGGAACTATGACTGGTTATATTAGCAAGTGTTTTGTGTTGTGCTCTGATGGTTTTGTTTGAGCTAGTGGTATGGTTGGTGAGGTATTACAGGAGTTGGAGAGTTCAGAAGCTGATGTGAAGTGCAGTGCGGTCTTGTAGCCGGTTTTCTTCTTCTTGTTTTTCTTGAATTGATGTTTGAGGAGAGGTTTGAACCCTAAACCTGCCTCGTAAGGCACTCTAATGGCTTTAACAAGGTTCTTCCTTCCTTGAGAATGCTTGCCTAGACCCTTGTTCAGATCTAATTTTATTCTGGCCATCATGTTGAATTTCGGTGGAAGTATTTCAGCCTTCCTTTTCAGCTCTGTTGCCTCTTTCTCTATATGTACAAACTCAAACTGATATGAGGTGAATGTATTCGAGGCTTACAGGTTCCGAACTCCCAGTATTTTTTGGCCTGTCATAGTAATGACATCCATGTCTGTCAGCACTATAATGACTTTGTCATTGATGATGAACTTGATCTTCTAGTGAAGAGTGGATGGGACAGCGCCCGCCTAATGTATCCATGGTCTTCCCAACAACATTGTGAAGGAGGATGGTATACTCAGTACCTGAAACTAAACTTGGAACATTCTCCCTTCTATCACTAGGGGAGTGAACACTTCTCCTTGGCTACGGTTTACTGAGTTGTCGAAGGCCCTTATATCACATGGATTGGGTTTTACACAATCTGAGGAAACTCCTAATGTATCCAACGTATCTTTGGTATAGATATTCAGGGTTGATCCGTTGTCTACCAAGATGAGCGGTATACACATGTCGGAGTGGCGTGTCGTAATGTAAATAGCTCTATTGTGCACGGTGTCACCCTCAGGGATTTCATCCTCTAAAAATGTGATGACTCGTGGCGTTGATACTCTTACCACCATATTCTCCAGCCTATCTGGTGTGATTGAGGCGTCCACAAAGGACTTTCTGAATATATTCAAAAATCTTTCTCGGTGTTGCTCTAAAGTTAGCAAGAGGCCTAAGATTGAGACCTGTGCGGGTGTCTTTGATAATTGCTCGATTAAGAATAGGTGAGACTTTAGAATAGCTACTTCGAAGATCTCATTCTTTTTCTTCTCTTCTGCTTCTCTGGCTTACCTCTATGTTTCTATCTCTGTCTCTTCCTCTGTCATCTTCTCTTTCCCTTTGCCCTCGGGGTGCAGATATATGACTGGTTTAGAGACTTTGCCAGACCGGGTGATAAAAGTTGTGAGCTCTTCTACTTCATCTTTCGAAAGTTTAGAATCTGCAACCTCTCCGACTAGATAACCCAAGGGAACTCTGTTCAGTAGATATTAGATTCTGGTTGGTGGGGAAATATTGATGACTTGGTAGGGAGATGAAAGGTCAATGAGTTGGGCATACAGTGATGGTGGTGGGATGATATGGGGTGATGAGAAAGGGTCAAAAGTTGTTGAACCTTCCTCGTATATGTTGATGTCAGTGGGAAGAACTGTGATTGGACTATCTAGTGCCATATCCCACATGTTGGTGAGCAAATGCTCATATTCAGGAGGGGGGATAGGGTCAGGGACATATCCGTCTATGGTGGACACATGATTAGTGTCAGGCAAAAAAATGACTTTCTTAGGTTATGAAATTTTGGTAATAAAGCTGGCGGGGTTGAACTGGGTGCTGGTGGTACCTATCATATTGACCCCTTTTGGTGGCTTGTGGTCGGGGAGTGGGTTTTGGATGATATTGGTATTTGATGGGGGATAAGAGGGTGCAAAGTCAAATGATACCTTACCATCATCGATCAGGTCTTGAATGTCATGTTTCAAATGGAAACACCTGTCGAGGGTGTGCCTTGGAGTTTGGTGATACTCACACTATTCCGCTTGATTGTAGCAGTAAAGCAGAGGTTATGGTGGAGGTCTAGGATCAATTAACTGCAATAGCTTCTTCTTAATGAGATACACCATAATGTATTTATATGAGTAGGGCAGAGGGGTGAACTTTCTTTTCTTCTTTTCTTCTCTGGGCACAACTGGGTACCTCGGCTGGTAGAACTACTGTGTTTGAGGAGGGATGACATTCATATCTATAGGGTAACCTTGAGCTAGGTCTGGCGGTGGTAGAACATGACTGCTATTCTGACTGGGTCATGGAATTTCAATAGCATGCACATGGTTAGCTTCTGGCCGGGTAGCGGTTACCTTCTTTGGTACAGTTTTAGAGGAACCAGCTGGGGCAAGCGATGCCTCATGTACTAACACTGCTTTGATTGCCAACTCTACCTTGTCAGCCTTGTCGACAACCTCAGCAAAGTTATTCTGCGATGCAGTCAGGAGCATCAGCTGGTAAGTAGGACCCAAAGTCCTCATGCAAGTAGATATCATATCCTCTTCGGACATGGGGTGTTTGAGGTTGGAGGTTTTTAGTCTCCATCTATATGCAAAATCCCTGATACTCTCACCTGAAGCAAGCCTCATTCCTTTAACCTCTTCTCTGGTTGGCAATAGTTCAAGGTTGAATCTATAATGGTTGAGGAATGACCGTGTCAGGGCTCTCCATGTGCTAATTTTATTCTTTTCTTAGCTTGCTAGCCATTTTCCTGCATTCTTCTCCAAGCTCTGGCCAAACATCTGGACCAGGATCCGCTCATCATGTCCCCATTGGAACATAGCATTGCAATACATGCAGAGGTGCATCCTGGGGCCAGTAGTACCATTGTACTTCTCAACATTTGGCATTTGGAAGTTTTGTGGTAACACACCTCTAGGGTGGATGCAAAGATCCTTAAAGTCGATAGAGATGGGGAATTCTCCCCCTTTATCAGTTCTAATTCTGCAGCAATCTTTGCTATCTGTGCCCTGGTCTCATCTTTCACCTTTCCCTTTTTACTTGATGTTGATGGCCTGTACTGCTCTTCGAGGTCGAAGGCGGCGTGGAGCTCTAACTGCATGTATGTAGTTGTGGCTTGGAGTGGGGCTGTGACATATGTAAGGCCTTGTGTGAAGGACTGGCCATGTGGGAGAGTTTGTTCAGTAGTACTGGGAAGTGGTGGTTCAAATGTTGAACTCTGGCTATGAGGTCTTCCTTGTTTCATTAGCTATTCGAACATCAGCTTTTTGAACTCGGAGAGGGTAGGAATTTGAGGCTGCTCACCAATGCTTGGTTGACCAAAGGATGGTAAAGAGGTTTGAGGTGATGAAGAGGATTGACCAGTCTTTGAGGTGGATGTCTACCCATGCCGGGACATGAAATCCCCCATTAACCGCTTCACTTCTGATTTGAATCCCTCTGGGAGGGTACCTTTGGGAGTGGTCCTCGCAGGAGGTGGGTTTCCCATAGATGCCTCTGGGAGGGTGAGAGGTGTAGTACTTGTTGTAGGAGGAGGTGTTGACTTGTCGGCCATCACTTTACTACGTTGTGCCTTCTTCTACTTTTGCAGTTAAGTCTCTAAGGGAGCAATTGTAGCTTACTTAACTGAGTTGGAAGAAAAGAAGGGTTCATTGTTATTATTTTATAAGGTTCATTTTTTACATTCATTCATAATTGATAGCTAGGTGTTTTACAAAGTGCATATGTCACTCAAGTGAATTCATGTCCTTTAATCTTAACTACAAGATTTTTGAAACAAAACTTTGTACATTATATATATATATATATATATCAAAAAATGATTACAAAAGGAGGGGGTACTTGCCACAATACATCAAAAGACAACATAAGATGAAAATCTAAAGATTAGACACCGGTGGAGGTGACAGAGCCAGCACTGGTTCATAACCCAAGGAGAAGATCTGTTCCCTCAGCTTGTGAACCCATGACTGTATCCACTGATCTTGCACAAAGGCCATGGCATTGCTACGCCTCATCTCGAGTCCCAAATCCTCATGGGAAGTCTTATTGTCATTGAGCTCACTCTTTAGGGAATGAATGAGTTCTGCTTAAGTTTCATTCTAATGCTGGGTACATTCACGTGAGACTATGGCCTCTGTACACAAAAGTATCTCAGCTTCTTAGATAGCCTTGGTTTGGGCACGTGAAGCTCGTTCCTTGGTTAAGTCTGACAATGCTCGCTCATACTCTGCTTGAATGGAGAAGGCTCTGTATATGATGGCGATGTTGCTTCGGTGCACTGTCTCTTGTTCAAAGAGGTAGATGCTAAAGGTGTAGCAGGTTGTAGAGGAGGCTTGTGGAGAAGCCAATGCTCATATGCTAGTGTTGTGACTTGTGTCTTTGCGGATACTAGCTATGGATGTCCTAAGACTCTAGTGTTCGAGCTATCTCATAAAGTGGCTAATGTAGACCACGTATGATTGGATGTGCGATGATCAAGTTTGCATATGTCTTCGAAGATCATAAGGAAGTCAAAGAGTTCTTGTCTAAGTGCCAATTGCCGAAGAGCACGTATGGGTACATAGGGAGTGCTCTAGTGGACTCCTATGATAACCATGTATGTGCGGTCTTTAGTGGCAAGGAGTGGGTAGCGTGTTTTGTGCTACATGACACGCCAGATAATTTGTTTAGGAATCATGGTAGCTAGTAGCTAGTAGCTTTTGATAACCTGATGTAGTTGCTCTATTTAGCAAAGATCAGCTTTCGACATGGATCTGTGTTGTAGCTAGATCTCGTGACACATAAGCTAGAAAAGATGTAAGGACAGACAGATGTTCCGATATCCAAGCTTGTAAGAAAGTTGGACAACCATATATAATCGGCCTTTGGGATGTTGGGTGTAATGTGAGAGACTAGAGATAGTCTTTGAGATGATCACAGGTACGAGTGTCTTCTTCTATAGATGCTAGTCTAAGATATCAAGTAAGACACCATTGATGTGATGGTGGCTATGTGATAACAAGAGTTGTCCTAAGACAACTAAAGTGAATGCTCTGAACTTGACCGGGTTGTCGAAGTCACCAACTTTCTTCCAACCTTTTTCCAATAAAAAGTCGAAAGGGTAGTGCAAATATTCTCCTGTTGCTTCCTTGAGTAGGGAGGCTTTGGAGATTTCCAATGTGTAGAAGCTTTTCAAATAGCTAGGCTTGTGAGTCAGAATTATGGCACTGCTGCCAAGACAATGTTCCCAATCTAAGAAGGATTCAAGCTCCTCAATAGTGGGTATAAGCTCTTGTTCTCCGAAGCAAAAAACCATAGATGTCGGATCCCAGAAGGAAATGGCTGCCTCTAGGAGTGCCTAATCCAGATTGATTTGGGCTAAGGCTAATGTTTCCCCTAGCCGACTTTGACTTTTCTAAATTTCCCATTCTTCGGGAGGAAGGGCAATTAGGGTATTTGCAAAATTCATAGAAGTGGTAGAGTATGCATCTAGTTATACTGATCTGTGAGCCATGTCTGTAAGCACAAGCATGAACACAAGGTTAGAAATGTCATTTTATATCTGAAAACAACATTTTGCATAAATTAAGCCTAACACCCATATTTTGTCTCAATGCCTAATTTTAATTTAATTAAAAAAATTAGGCGTTGGGAGCACGATTAGGCGTTGAGAGCAGTTACAACTTTAAATGACCCGTGGTTGGGTCTTGTCTTTTCGTGTTTGAAATTGCTGCTTTTAGTTATAAACAAGAGGAGAGGTCCCCACATCTTTGTTCTTTCTTCCCTTTTCAATTTTCAAACAAAAATCATCATTTTTTTTTTTTTTATGACAATGAGTCAAGGAGGATCGAGCCGCCACTTCCCACTTCTCTCGACGTAAGAGAAGGCATTGTGGAAGAACTTAGTTGTGGATGAGGTAAGTTTTTGCATTGTTTATGAGTTTACTTCTTGCTTTTATGAAAATAAAATGATTTTCTTTGAATGCCTTGTTCTGAATTCAATGTTTTTATTTGTTTTTACATTTTTCTTTAGATTGCATTGCATTTTTAGGTCTTAAATCTTTTAGATAGAATTCTTTTGCTTTAATTTTGATTTTGGGATGCTTTAGAATAGGTTTTTTGCAAGTTTTTTTGATGATTTTTGGGTTTTCCAATGCCTGAAAATCACTGCTCTAAATTACAGGCATAACGCTTGGTTCTTCACTATTTTAAAAAATAGGCATTGGGTTGAAAATCAGGCATTGGCCAAAATACAGGCATTAGGCCTGAGAGACAGAATTGCTATTTTTTATTTTTTTGTTTCTTTTTTATTTGATTTTGCTTCTTTTTTGCTTCTAAACATCATTCTAACATGTTTTAACACTTTTTCCTTTATAGGCTAAGGGGAGAGTAGAGCGCCACAACTCTTGGTCTAGGGTCCTAGGCCTATGGGAACTGATGTGTTCCAATGTCCAAGACCTGGTGAGGGCCATGGGCTTTGGCCATTTCTTGAGCTTGCAAGTGCTACAGGCAGATAGGACCCTTCTGATGGCCCTTGTCGAGAGGTGGTCCCCCATCACAAGCAGTTTCCATCTTCCGATGGGGGAGATCGGGGTGCCCCCCATTGACTTCTTTATGATGACGGGGCTGTCCATGGATGGCACACCTCCGCTAAGTTCAAATGACTTCAACCCGGCATTGGTGGCTCAGTGCATAGGGCCACAGCCCGTGGCGTACTACAAGGGCACGAAGGGTGTCCTTCCCTCTTGGTTCGAGAATGACTATGTCTGGGCCACCAACTAGAGTTTGCTAGCAGAGATTGGTTACTAGACCCGAGCCTTCTTGGTGTACATGTTGACCTGCTCTATCTTCTGTAGGAAGAGCGACAGAGTTTACTTATATTTGCTACCAGCCTTAGAGGCTCTGGACTGCGTGGCTACACAGAGTTGGGATAGGTCCGCCCTAGGGTGGATGTATGCCAACATGAGCAAGATCTCTTTTGGACAGGGCCCTCATGCTTTTTTGGGGTTGTGCTTCCTATGGGAGGTATGGCTTACTTTTATTGTTTTAATTTTCTGTCTTTTATTTCATTTGCTTTCTTTAAATATGCTTTTGATAGCACTGATTCTTTCTTTTACAGGTGTGGTGCTATGAGCACTTCCCTTTCTTGGCCCCTAGATGGAGAAGTGATGAGACCTTTTCCTTCCCTTGCGTTGCACGGTGGAAGGTTGCACATACCTTCCACAAGGCCCAGAAATCCATCTCGACCTTTTGAAGGGAGTTAGATCTTTTGACTGCCAACCAGGTAAGTACACAATACTTTAGTTTGATTAATTGATTTTATTTTTTCTTGTAAATCATTATCTAATTTCTATTGTGTCTTGTGAAAGTCAAGTGGCACCCATGGACCCGTTGGGCCTTGGGGCTGGAGGATGCCTTGGATCAGACCTTAGCTTGGGGTTAGTCCCATCAGAGGGTCGTGTTGGTGGCCCTTGAAGAGGTTACCATGTACCTCGAGGAAAGGTGCTGGTGCTAGGTGGGGGTAGGAGTGGAGGATTTTGTTTTCCCGCACTCACCTCCACGGGTGATCGACACTGAGGGAGAGACTGGGAAAGGGGGGACAGGCATTGAGGCCTCAGTGTTCCTGAACTAGGCCATGAATTATAGTGAGTGGTGGGCTACTCAGTCTTGCGGGCCCTTGGGGGCCCCATTAAGGCCCAAGTGAGTTCTATTTTTATTTTTGAAAAACATTTGTTTATTTCCTTTACTTTGCTTTTAAATTTTTTTGACAATCTTTGACTTGTTTGGATTTTAACAGGCAGCTGAGGCACAACCTGTAGAGGAGCCAGCACCTCCTACCTAGAGAGGGAGGAAGAGGAGGGTTCCCCCTGCTGAGCCCGATTTGATGGGCATGATACTCAAGATAGTGACTGTGGCTGACTTCGAGGGTGGGGTCACTAAGGAGCCCTTGCCAGAGGCCGAGCTTCCTGAGGGTTGGGTACCCCCTGAGGCAATGACTCAGGTATGGTTTGATTTAGTTAAGTGATTAAGTTTTAAAACTTATGCATTTTAATTTTTGACAAAGTTTTGTGTACTTATGTAGGTTTCCAGGGAGGTGTACCTTAGTGCCCTCCGGAAGTTGGTGAGGTGCTTTGCCCTAATGGGGCAGAAGCACCAAGATCACTTGACCGAGGTCGCGGCCTTGAAGGCGAGCCACAGAGCAGAGGCAGAGGAGGTAAGGATGTGATGTTTTTTTTTATATTTTTTTTATCTTTCTTTCTTCTAAGATCATTTCTTTTTTAAGAGTGTTCTAACATGTGTGTTTTGTTTTACATTTGTAGAGACAGATCCTTGTTCCAGGGTATACGAGAGGTGTTGCTGAGGACACTGAGATGCCTTCCACTAAGCCTGGGATTGGTGGGTCCACGGGCTTAGGACATGGTGGAGTTGATCATGGACCTCCTCCACAGGTGACAGAGGGGATAGATTTGGTTATGCGGGGATTGGCTACCTCTGTGCCCTCAGGAGATGCTGCTGTTCTTTCTAGGGCGGGCCGAGTCTACAAACGGGTCAAGCAAGGGGTGAGGAGAGAAACATTTAAGGAGAGGATGGCTAAGTTGGTAGCCAATCCTCCTGTAGAGGATGAGGAAGGGGAGGATTAGAGAGGAGTTGATGTATTTTTGTTGTTTCTTTGAGGATGTATTTAAACATTTTTTGGTTGATGGGTTGTATATAAAAATTCTGGATAACTTGGACATGTTTTGAGATTTCTTTTTTGTTTGCTTGAGATGGGGTCAAACATCACATTGGTTATGTACTTGTTTACTTGGGGATAATTTTTATTTATTTATTTTCTTAGTGCTTTTATGGTTTGGTTTTCTTGTTGTTCTACTTATGGGATGTTTATGCAATCTATGCCATCGTATTACATATATTATGCAAAAGGGGTGGGAGATATTCAAATTTAAATAAGGAGGTAAAATTCGGACCTAATTATCTAAAAAATAATTTGGACTAGTTTTATAAAGTCGGACATGAATTCCTGGTTCCATTTTAATCAATCATGCAAGCAGTCAATCAAAAGCATGGCAAACAAACATAAAACTAAACCTCTAAGCTATTGAGTGTAGCCTTTATAACTCTAACCTAAAAATGACTAAATACGCATGCTTTTTGAGATTCTAAAAGATGAGTGTACTAATCGAAACACCTCCCTGAAAAAGCTCGGATCATAGAGTGGTTACTGGCTTGGGTAACTTGATATGGCCGCGCTGACATAGCAGCAACTGCTAAGACGTTATTCCCATCCTATGTGGTGATCCAATGTCGGTCCATTGGTGGGTAATGACCTAGATAATGGCTCATGAGAGTGATGTATTGGTGCAATGTCGTGTCCTCGGTCTTTTTTTTGTGCAAAGTATAAAATAACAAAGATGTTTTGCATACAAGTTGTTCAGATGTGAATTTGATCCTACTAACTAATTCAAGCTGCCCTAAAGCTAAGTGAATATGTTTTCTATCCTATGCATGACAATTTGAAAAGATTGTTAAAGATGGACTATTATCCTAACTAACTAATCAAGTGACTTAAGTCTAATTCAAAGCACGTAGGCATGTCCGCATGTGAGAAAACAAGTTGACATGTGAGAAAGCAAGTAGACATGTGAAAACATGTATTTGACATAAATTGAAACTTGTGCATGTAGAGATTAAACATGTCCCTAACAAAGTCACCATTTTGTGGACATCGGGGGCCCACTTCGGCTCGTGTTCAGTGGACGTCGGGCGCCCACTACTCCTCGAGGGTTGCTAACCCCTTTGGTGTGGGGGTTGGGCTTTGCTTAGAGTCGCCACCAACTAGGGGTTTAACCGACAGAGTTGGACGACGGTTCTCCTCTTCGGAGAAGAGGGGAAGTTTAGACCCGAAGAGCTAGGGATTTAACTCCTAATACTAGTCTACGTTCCTAAGATTGGGGGTAAGTTATTTGGTTGCACTTGGGGAAGATGTTAAGCACCCCAAATACCTGCCTTTTTAGGGAGGCTTCTCCCATTCACACAAGTCTTAGGTTATGTCAAAGTTCAAGCTTTGTAAATTCTGAATTAAGTGTTTACTGGATTTTTCTCAGGCTTGATGCCTGATTTTACTCTTAGCGCTTCAATTTTCAATGCCTGAATTTAATTTAGGGTGAAAATCAGGCGTTGGTTTATGAAAAATCCAGAAACTAGCCTTTATATTAACCTATTCTAATTGCAGGAAACCCCTATTGAATTAGACCTTCTTTAGGGTTTGGTTCTTTAGGGTTTAGGTCAACCTTGGAATGAGGGGAAGAAAAGAGATAAATAGTGTTTTTTGTGTTACAAGCTTAACTCCTATATTTCATCTCAACGCCTGAATTTCCAACACCTGAATTTAATTCAGGTGAAAATTAGGTGTTGGGAGCTGATCAGATCAGCATGTTTATCTAGTCTTTTAAGATGGTTTGGTGGGTCCCAGTGTTGTGGGACCCATGGTTTGGGTTAAGGGAGGTTTCCTAGGGTTACATTGTGCAACCTTAAGGGTCATGGCTTCAGGCCACGTGGAGATATGATCTCCCAAAGTAGGCCACTTGATCATTTGTTACAGGCCTAACGAATGATTTTTGGTCTGACGCCTGAATATTCAATGCTTGAATTTGATTAAGGGGAAATTCAGGCATTGGGTGTTGGAATCAATGACCATCCTTGGTTTTTGGGCCACAGAGGTGGGACCTAGAGTGTTAGGGTTTCTCCTGAGTCTTTACACTAACCCTAGGGTGGACACATAGTTAATTTTGAAAAAAGGTGATTTTTAGCCCAGGCCTAACACCTGAAATTCATTCCAACGCTTGAATTTTCATCTCAACGCTTGAAATTAAATTTAGGCGTTGAGAAGGAAATAAGGGCCCATAGAGGTGCATATGGACAAGATTGAATTTTAGAGGCTATATCAGCCATAGGATAGGCCTAAAGAAGAATCAGGGCTCCCTGGGGTGGGTCCCATATCTCAACGCCTGATTTTCCTCTTGACGCCTGTTTGTTCAAGCATTAGTTACTGAGAGAAAATCCAACAGCTAGATTTCTCGATTTTGAAGCTCTTAAAGTTTTGAAAAAATTATGAAATTATGCATGCTAATAGGAAATATATATAAGAACATCATACAAAAAATTGGGCCTTAGATCATGCATACAAAATTCAAACAAAATTGCACAAATATTCAACTCAACTAGGTCTCAAAGGATCTAGATTTTGGGGTCTGTTTGGGGGGCCATCTTGAGGCCTTCCACAACTCCTAAAATCATGAAATTAAATATTCCTCCCTCAACTGAAAAATTTCGAGCTCAATGGCCACGGATTAGCAAGCCATCCCCCCACATCAACGCACAACACCAACACCGCAGCCAGACATTAACCCATTAAACAGCAAAACCCCCGAAATAACTAAAACATTAACGACAAACTCCAAACTACAAAGCCCCAAGAACCTCCACACTCGCCGGAAACAACATCGCACGCCGGAAACATCAACGCACGCCAGAAACATCATCGCTCAAAACTGAAGCTTGCAACAGTGTCGAAGACATCAACACAAGGACCCGGTTCTGCTCCATTGCCTGAGCCAAGCACACATTTTTCCTAATCTGTAAGCGGTAATAAATCATGCACTTGACAAGAATCAACTTTCTTAAACTGTACGAGAAATATTCAAGTCAGGGCATTAGGTTGGGAAGAAGGTGGCACAGAACGACAATGTTTTGCCAATTGGCATGGTTCATAATGAAAACTAGAAGTAGAAAAGACAAACTGAGGAAACATCCTTTGTAACAAAGAAAAAGAAGGGTGGCCAAGTCAATGATGCCACTATAACAACTCATCTAAAAAAGATGTGAGATGTTCCCTTTTATTACTGGAGACGCTATTGGTGTATTGGAATCCAAAAGATAGAGCCCATCCTTCTAATGCTTAATACTAATCGTCTTCTTTGTCACCAAGTCCGGAAATAAACAATAAGAGGGAAAAAACATGACATTGCAAATAAGATTTTTGGTAAGATGACTAATTTACAAGTTTAAGGTAAAATTAGGGACATAAACTACAGAAAATAAGAGTAAGTCAGATATGGTAGGGATGTCCACATGTCCAGTAACAGAAGAATAGTACTCATTAGCAATACAGACTTTGTCCTTACCAGAACTAGCATGATAGAAGTGAAGAGGGATGACATCCCGGTTCTATGATGGGAAGTTCTTGAATCAATAATCTAGGAACTTTGAGGAGTAGAAATAGACGTAGAAAGAGCAAATGCAGATATACCTAAGTGAGCGAAAGAAGATGTAAGAGCTACCGTAGGAGGCTCAAGCTGATATACAGAACATCGAAAAGCCTCAATCTCGTCTCAAGATAAACCACCATCAAAAACATGGTTTCAAGTTTCAGTTGATACGTATCGGCTTCAGCCGATATGTATCGGTTTCAAAGGTTTCTGACACAAAACTATATGGTACTTTTAAAAGTACCTAGTATCATGGATACGTATCGATCATATCGATATGTATCGACGATACCAGGTACTTTTTGTATTGAAAACCATCAATTTTTAAAGGTTCTGGTGGATACGTATCGGTTTTGGTATCAACCGAAGTCTTAATTTCTCCCATTTTTTCTTTAATTTTTTATACATCTTGCATCTATAAAGAAATCTAAGGATTTCATTTGAATCCATTTGCATCAAAAACAAATATTTGGACTCAGATCTAAGAATCGAAGATTAAACCTCAATTTCGACAAAAACTTCAATTAGTGTCCTAAACCACGTCTTTTTAGTGTAGATATTTTTGATATATAATGTCAATGCTTGATCTACACTTCCATTGAGTCAAGAAATTTTTTGATATATAAATTTTTATTTTTTATTTTGAAAAATTAGGAAAAATGTAAAAAAAATCTAGAAATCATACCAAATAAGCATGGATTAGTCTGATTTTTTTATATATACTAGTACTACCCATGGTCTACATTATGATATATTTCAATATATTTGGCCAAAAAATTAATTTTTAGATAATTAAAATTAAAAATACTAAAAAATGTTATTTACAAAAAAATACAGTAAACATATTAAAACACACTGAACATATTGTATATGTTTTTTTATGTACCATTTTGTTTTATTGTATTTTTTATTTTCAATAAATTTTTTTTAAAAATTTAATTATTTGAAAAAAAAAATTTACTTCAAGTACAATTACAATGTAGTGTGTGCATGGGCTATAATATGTCAAATTCAAATCATATGTTAGATGAAGTTAATAATATTTAGATTATGTTTATAAACGTAAGAACTCATTTAAAAATTCCAAAATTTCCATAGTGTTTTCATATTTTTTATAGGTGACAACGTATATTATGAGTTATTAGTTTTCACAACCATCATAGATGGTTGTTTTGTATATGTAGGGGCTCCTAAAGGTGTATTATTGTTTATTTTATTATATCCTGAAGTTTCATAAAAAAAATTTCAACGTTTCCCTAAAGTTTCCATCGTTTCCGCATTTTGCATGGTTTTTGATACGTATCCACCAAAACTTCGATACATTTTCGTTTCGGGTCAGCCCGAAACCGGAACTTTGAACTTTGATCAAAAGAACCAAAAGCGACTACCTCCAAAACGACCACCACCTCTACCACCATCAGAAACACGATGGAGCTACTCCTGGGGACATCAATGTAGATCCCAATCATTCTCCTTAGTATGCCTGGATCGACCATAGTACTCAGATTTGAGCCTATCTCTATCATCTGATATATTATGAAACCTCCCACCACGTCCATGCATATGACCACCACCATGACCCCCTCTGTGAGAAGCGGAGGCAAGAACTAACTTCTCTATGGGAGATGAAATATTCATTGCACCCCTCGCCATTCCTCCCTATGAATTTAACAATGGACCTCATTCAAAGAATGAAGAGGTTTCTTCCCAAGAATCTGAACTCTAACTTGCTCATACTCCAAATTTATCCCAGCCATACAAAGATTTGAATCTCCTTAAAATGCTTCTTGTATGTACTCGTATCTCACACACAGGAAGGATGACAAATAGTAGACTCCAATTCCTCCCACATCTTCCTAAGGGAGGAATAATAGATAGCGAGGGGCTGATCGTGTTTGAATTGTGTGATGCTCTATCGTAACTCATAGATCTTAACAGTGTGACCCATTTCAAAATAGGTTTGAGATGAAGTATCCTAGATCCAATAAACAATCTTCAAAAATAAGTAGTTTTTGCTGACTTCAGGCTTCATAGAGTTCAATAACCACCACATAACGGTGGCATTTTCAGTCTTCTACTTACGATAACAAGGATCACTTTTAGGAGGAATCTCAACATCTCTTATAAGATAGTCTTTTTCATATTTTCCCTTTATATAGATGAGGACTGATTTAGACAACAGAAGATAATTGCTGCCATCAAATTTCACAATTGTAATATGGAGTTGGGATGGATCACTATAACATTAGTGCCTCCCACATCATTATCACTCGATAAACCAGAACTTTAGCTCACTTCTGACATATTTCCATTATGAGTTCTCAACTACAGTCTGAAAAATAACTCCAACAGACCTCCACATGTCAAAACCAATACTTTTTTTTCACAAGGTTACGCAGCACTACACTTCTCAATCAAGAGAGCACCAACACCATCAACGTGAGCTCTAATATAAGCTCTAATCAATCACACAAATATTCCACACATGAAGAGAGTTCCTCGTAACCATTGAATAGCCCCAAAAACAACATTCTGCAACCAAACTTTGTAGCTGAGGTAAAATAAATAAATAAATAAATCGAATAGAATCTCAGAAAATAGGTTGGGGTGGTATCATTGTTCCATAAAAAACTTCGTTGGAGCTTCAATTCTTAACCAAATCGCACGAGACCAGTTTCATTAGATTATTACAAGAGGAGGGGCAAATCGACCAAGCCAGTCACACAAAAACACCCTTAATCAAACACAACACTCAAAACTTCAAATTATGGATTTTCATAATTTTCTTAAAGAAAAATCCATTTAAAAAGTATTCTTCAACTCAAAAACTCCAGAGATGATCTCTAAAATAGAGATTTCAAATGTCCCGAAATGTCATATATGTCTCCCAACATATGTCCATGTCTCCCAGGACTGACACGAAACATTAAGTGCATTATAAAAATTCATTTTTCGGTCAACATGATGTAAGATGTCGATGTGTTGAGCGAATATTCCCCTTTCACAGTGTAATTTTTATGCCTAATGTCAACATT
>JAOXJP010070419.1:0-15319 GCA_025762735.1 Platanus orientalis
GTTGAACAAAATAATTAGTAAAGTTCATTTAAACAATCACATATCTACATATGTTTTCCCATGACATTCGACTTAATGCATTTGTGACCTTATTTTTTGAACCGGCTTTATGTTTCAGTACAAATGTGTACTCCAAAAGATACTCTACCCACTTGGCATGTCGTGAGTTAAGTTTCTTCTGAAAGCCTAAATATCTCAAAGCCTCATGGTCAGAGAATAAGATGAACTCCTGCAGTAACAGGTAATGTCGCAAATACTTAAGGGACTGGATCACCGCAAAGAATTGCTTGTCATAGGTGGAATATTTTTGTTTAGCTTCATTTAATTTCTCGCTAAAATAAGTCACAGGATGTCCTTCTTGACTAAGGACACCTCTTATTCCAACCCCAGATGCATCACATGCAACTTTAAAGACTTTGGAAAAGTCAGAGAGTCACATGATAGGAGCTTCAGTCATCCTTGACTTGATCTCCTTGAAGACCTTGGCTGTTGCTTGGGTCCACTTAAATTCACCTTTACGAATGCAGTCCATAATAGGTGCCATGGTAAAACTAAAACCCCGAATAAAACGCCTGTAGAAAGTGGTCAAACCGTGGAAACTCCGAACCTGATGAATACTAGTAAGTTCAGGCCAATCTACAATAGATTTGATCTTTTCAAGATCAGCGATCATCCAATCGTCAGATACGATAAATCCTAAGAAGATGACCTGTGGTGTCATGAATGCACACTTCTTAAGATTCATGCATAGGCTCTCTACGGAGTATCTCACAGACACTCTGCAAATGGCTCAAGTGAACCTCCCTACTAGGGCTATATATAAGAATATCATCAAAGTAGACAACCAAAAACTTCCCTATATAGGGCCTTAACACCTGTGTCATCACCCTCATAAAAGTACTTGGAGCATTGGATAATCCAAAGGGCATGACAAGCCACTCATAAAATCCATCATTCGTCTTGAAGGCGGTTTTCCACTCATCCCCTGGCCTGACTCTAATTTGGTAATAGCCACTTTTAAGATATATCTTGGAGAAGATAGTAGCCCCAACCATCATGTCTAGCATATCATCAAGTCTAGGGATGGGAAACCTATACTGTACCGTGATCTTGTTGATGACTCTACTGTCAACACACATTCTCTAAGAACCATCTTTCTTTGGAATGAGAAGTGCAAGTACGACACACAGACTTATACTCTCCCTGATGAAATCCTTTCTCAATAGTTCATCCACTTGTCGTTTTAACTCGGCATGCTTTGTAGGGTTCATCCTGTAGTGAGGTAGATTGGGAAGAGTTGCTCCAGGACTCAAATCAATGGCATGCTGAATATTACGCCTAGATGGAAGCTCATCTGGTAAATCCTTAGGAAACATCTTTCCAAACTCTCTGATGAGAGGCTCTACCTCAGTTGGGAGGTCAGAAATGGGGTCAGGGGTCATTGCTCTAGCATCTAATGCAATCACTGGTGTATCTCCCTGAACCTCTTGCTCAAACTCCTTAGGGCTAAGAATGTTCAAGGTCTTAGACTGTAGACCCTTCACATCCTTCCCTTAATTCACCAGATTCTTGCTTCCAAACTGAGTTTTTGGTGAAATTGGAGTAAATTTGATTTTCTTGCCTTTGAATTCAAACACACGTGTTGGTCCAGCCATACAACGTGGCGTTTAAATCAAAGAGCCAAAGTTGGTCTAGGATCATATGCCCTACATCTATAGGCACAACGTCACACAAAATCTTGTCCTTATACTGACCAAACTCAATAAGCACGTGGCATCAAGGATGACTGGAATAAAAGAGGAATCTACCCATGACACTTGGTAGGGCTGAGGATGGGGAGTGGTGGTGAGTCCAAGCCGCTTCACATTATCAGTAAAAACCACATTAGTGTAGCTTCCACTGTCAATGATGACTTTACAGCTTTTCTCTCCACACTTGACAAAGGTACAAAAGATGGTGGTCATTCCCCAATCCCCTTCTGAAACAGACTGAGAGTACATCTCACCACCCAGATGGGTGTCTGGAGAGAGGAGTAACTAGAATAAGGTATCATGACAGCTAGACAACTATCTTCTCTTTCTTCATCATCATCACTTGGGGCCTGGACAAAATCAACAGTTTTGTCTATACCAGTCTCCTCATCATCTATCTGCTAATCTCCATAGACCTCTCCTCGGTATTGTCCTCTATAAATAAAGCAAGCTCTTTACGTGTAGGACAAACCTTTGAATGATAGCCTACTTCACCACACTTGTAACATCTATCAAGATTGCCCGAAGAACAAACCCTGGCCTCCTCTTTTCCTGGACCAGTCCTAGAAGGGTCAAGACCAACTCTAGGTGGTTGTCCTCCTGATGTAGATCTCATATCCGGGTGTCTAGGATCTTGAGGTCACGGAGCCGAAGGCCTCACATACCTCTCCATGTCCTGTAGATCTGCTCTATGGGGGTGATGTAGTAGGGTATAAGCTCCTTTTGAATCTCAAGTCAGAGCCCCATCTTGAAATGAGTGATGGTCATGTTTGGACTCTCACGGACTCCACATCTGTCTACTATTATCAAACCTCGTCATGTAGTCCACTACGCTAGATGATCCTTGGCGGACCGCGTTATACTACTCAAGATGTCTACCGTGATAATGACGTGGAACGTACTTCTCCTTGAGCTTTTAACGCATCTCCACCCAGCTAAAGATAGGTCTCTCATGTCTCCAATAGATTTGCTGCTCAACTGAATCCCAGTACAGCTGAGCTAACCCAACCAGCTTCATCTTAGCGAATTTTACTTGCATATAAGGAGAGATATCATACCAGTCCAAGTACTGGTCCATGCCTTTAATCCAGTCCAAGAAGCACTTAGGGTCTAAGTGTCCATCAAAGGTGAACACCTCAACTATCATGGCTTTCAAGGCTGTCTCGTCTAGGTCTCTAGGATCTCTACGATCTTTGAGTCCATGTTGTCTCCTGAAACCCTTGGGATCTCATCTCTGCATGGGCTCTTCATCTCTGGTCCCTCAGGATGGAGTGGAGACTTACCCCTTGGTGGGGTTCTCCTAGGCTTATGCCTATGCTCAAGACTAGGAGTCCGTCTACCATGACTGTGTATAGATCCTTGACCAGAGTAGGGGTCTGGAGTAGGACCTATCTAAATCCCTCTCCCCTCCTGAGAATCTCTCATGGTACAGGGAGTCAACTCTCTACGGACTTCTGCATTTGCTCGAGGATGTTCTTGTGGCTAGCTTCCATAGCCATAGTTAGCCTCTCTATCATCTTCGCTAAATTCCTAAAGGTTGGGTCCTGAATAAGCTGGGAACTGGTTCCTTCTCCTAGGGACATCTTTCGATGATAATCTAGTCTAGACCTAGTAGGCATACACCAAATGAACACATGATAGTAGACTCTAGACTCCCTAAGAGAATACCTAAAACGCTAAGTGCTGGAAAATGCCTAAAATGCTAAATAAAGTGTAAAGGCATGCTATGCTATGTATGCTAAATGCAAGTAACTAACCTACTATTCAAAACTACACCTAAAGTGCAACCTAAGGGTGACTAATACTCTAAACCTCGCTCTGATACCAACTCTGATGCAGCATGCATGTAGGTGAGTGAAGTGTATACGTAGGAGATAAGACATACAATCACAAAAGAAATAAAGTGTTATAACCTAAATTCCAACTTGCACCAATCATAAGCAAATCAGATGGTTCTTAAGTTAAAGTAGATGTGCATTAAGGAGTTAAGGAAAGACGAAGTAAAAAAACAAAGATAAAACCCAATTAAGATGCTAAAATACCCAACTAATTTAGGGAACAAGTAACATTAAGTTTGCTGTCCAGAAAATCTGATGGTATAAAAAAGTGTCTAAATAATAATAACGATGAGGGAAAACAGTAAATGGGTTAAAGGGTTAACCTTAGACACTTTAATCAGTCAAGAGATGATGATCCATGGATTGTGGAATGTATATGGACTGTCTAAACAGTAAAATCCAACAAGCTCTTATGTGGGGAATTTTAACAAATACCTAAAGAACAGAAAATTTAAAGTGTGCTAAAGATGGGACTACACAAGCTTTGGAATGGGGATTCGCATGGCGATGTAAAAGAATGTTGTAAACATGATTAGGATTAGAAAATAGGGGCTTAAGTGGTAGGAATATACCCAAAAAAATATCATTAGTAACCCATAGACTATGTCATACAACCACCAAAAATCACTACCCTTTAGGGATTCAAGAGAGTATCAAAATTAAAAGGATAGAACCTGATTTTATAATGTGAAGCTCCCTTGTTATCTTGCAGTATGAGAACAACCAAAAATTGAATCTAAACAGCCGAAGACTTGGAGTTTAGAAAACATTAGTTCAGCCCAAGAAAACCCATGCTTGCCGCCACCCACTTGTAGAACCTTATAGGGTTTCAATGTGAACAAAATTTTCTGAGCTTTGTTGCTACAGTATGGATCGTCCAAGTGTCTAGGACATTACAGATGCTTCAAATCATGCCAAAACCTCACATGTTGAAGCTAATATGCAATCTCCCAAAACTATCCAACAGACCTCTTTAACGTCTAGGCTGGAGAAGATTCTATAAGGTCTTCTTATGATTAAAGTTTTTGGAAGCCAATCAACTCCATTAAGATCGTCCAGCCCTGTAGAATGCCCTAGAAGTGTTGGCTTGATCAAAAACCTTAAGATGGGAGTGTGGAATGGAATCTCTTGAATTCGGTAGAATTTCAGCAAAGCAAAAATCTGTAAAAACAAAGAGTTAGATGAAGAAGATGAAGGTGGAGGTCCTTTTAACCCAAAAGGAAGGGGCTGGCCTCCACCACCACTGTAAAACTAGGTGGAAGCCTAGTCCCTTTCTAGGGTTTTGTCGTTGGTCTTCACATCCAAGGAGGAAGAAGAAGAGAAGCCAATTCAAAATCTCAAACTCATAAATCGCATAGATAGAAAAACCTAGTCGTGGCCCATGGGGTCTTTATAAAGACTCTCACGGTTAGGTTTGGGTACAAAGTTGTTCTCATGACTAAAATACCCCCAAACCCAATACACATATATCAAAATTACACCTCTACTAAAAAAAAAAGATATAAAACTCCTAAATAGCCAACTAAAGACTAAACTACCCTCAACTAAATGTATCCCCCCCTACAAAAGACACAAACAATGTCCAATAAAACAAAAAAAACAATAAAATAAAGCTTAAACATAGTCCCGGGCATGTGGGGATCCTTTACTAGAACCAAAGTAGAGGTCCAACTCTCCTACGACGCCTCTGGTAAGTCTGGAATGTGCGTCTGGATCCGATGTCCTCATCACTGTGTAAACCTAATTTTTTTTATAATTGTATAACCTAAACTTATCAGAATTTGATGAAATTTTGTATGGTGATACCTTAGATGATCACCTAACATCCTGCAAAGCTGTAGAAAATTGTGATGCACAAACAGGGGTATTTTGGTAATTTTATAGGTTTGCCCTGAAATCCCAAAAACCATAAAACAGCCCCTTTTCCCTATCTTTTCTCCTTTCTTGATTTTCTTCTTCATAATCTCTTCGATTTGATTCCCCCTTTCATTCCATAAATTTTTGTTAAAGTTCAAGTGCTTTGGGTGTCCCTAAAAGTCAGTTCTTGGTTTTTTATTTAAATTGTCTTTGCTTCCGCGTATTATTATTTGGGCCCATATTCTACATCAGAAATGTTTGGGTTGGGGAGATGCAAAATCTTTAGGTCTTTGAGCACAATGTTCATATGCAAAAAATATAAAAAATAAAAAACTCCCTCTTCATAACTTGGCCTCTCCTTGGGATCAAAATTCCAAGATATAAGTGTATGGGAATCAGTAATGTAAAGGGTAAGTAAAAGATTGGAATCTTGGGAAGATCCATTACTCTTAAAAGTGATGCAAGAGCATATAATGTGAAGAAGAAATTGGAAAACCATGAATAGTCCTCCATGTGTGTCCAGTAGTTTAGGTTTTTAGTTTCTATTGTAAGAGTTTTTTTTTTTTTAATATAATAAGGCCAATAGTGCCAAGGTTTGTTGGTTTTTTTTTTAGAGAGTAATCATGTCACTTACCTTTCGCCCAAGTTTTCTAAGGTCAAAAAGTGTTCTTTTGGTTTGATTTTGATGTCATTAAAGAGGTTATTCAATAATTTGTCTGATGAGACCAAGATTGCACAAATCCGAGGTGATTTGGGAAAATTATAATCAAATTACTAAAAGGGTATTAATGAGTGACGGGAATAGTGTTTTTAGAAGGTTATGTTTTAGAAGTCTTTTTAAAATTAGAAAGACCTTATTAGAAGTTTCTTAATTGTTTTTAGAATGTCAAGTTTTTAGTAATTTAGTTTTAGGAAATACTTGAGTCCTAAGTTTAGGAATTTAGAAGTTACTAAATTAGAAAAATACCTATTTTCTTTGCCTTGTAAGCCTATTAAAAGGCACCCTTAGACATGAATTAAAACAGTGAAGATCGATTAAACAGTGTGTTATTGGGTGGTCTCCCAAGACACAATGGGTTGGTCCTTTCTCCCTTCCACATAAGGTGATGGCATCTCCTAGGCTCCCCTCTCTAGTCCATCGTGGGTTGTAGCACCAAGGTGCACTCGTGAGGTCTTCTCATCCTCCCTCTCTTGTTCAAGGTATATCTCTTCTCTTTCTCTTTTTTTTCTCTTAGTCCCTTCTTATCTTTCCTTCTTTTTGTCCATCCTACTCTTTCTCTTCTCTCTTTAAATTCAAATGCTCACTGGTTTTGTATGTGTCTTATTCAAGATTCAAGTTGGACTAATATTTATATGTTTTTACTAATCAAATCTTGTCAAATTATCTTGAAATTTTAATTGTAGAACCCTTATGCACACATTAAAAAATATCTAAAAAGTTTCAAAATTTTCTGACGCACGTCCAAGGGTATTTTGGTAATTCTATGGGTTTTACCCAGAAATTCCAGAATTGCCCAATTAGTTTCTTCTCTCTTTTCCTCTCCTTTTATGTCCTCTACCCCTCTAATTCTACTTTGGTTATTCTATTCTCTAATTTTGTGGCTTCTTGTGTATTCTACATTCAATTTTAAGTTATATTTGCTTCCGCATTATTAAACTAACAACTTTGTGAGGCTTTTGAGAATATCCTACATCAATTTTGGCACCTTTCCTATTGCGCTGCATCAAAAAGGAGGTAGGGTCACCATTGTATAAAGCTCCTTTTCCTGTATTCCGAACTACGCCCTCTCGCTCTTCGTTAGAAGCTCTGGGGATTTCCTCAAATCTTTTTTTTTTTTTTTAATGAGAAAAAGGGATTTCCTCGAATGTTAAAAGAGAATAACTAAGTTGAGAATGAGTTTAGAGAAGAGAATAGTAGCAATCGGTATTGAGGATGGAAAGCAAGATAGACTAGCCATAAATTTAGTAAGTTAAGTGGAACAATAGCCTCTAAGGTACAAATCCGATCGGCTGAGTTCTGAGATCCTATGGTATAAATGTTCTCAAGAAAACTTGCTCTGTAGAAGAAAAAACAATTGTCATATCTCCTTAGGCAGCAAGATCACCCTAATCAAATTCACATTTAATAATTTACCAGAATACTACTTACCAGTTTTCAAAGCCCCAATGAGTGTCCTTAAAGTCATAAAACAAATCTAAAGGAACTTCTTCCGCGAACTAGAAGATGATAAATAAGGTCATATAAAAAAATTGACATATGACTATCTTTCAAAAGAAAGAAGGGCTGGGTAGAATGAAAGAGAGGAATATAGTTGTCTTATAAAAACGGTACTGATAATTTCCTAGAAAAACCCATAATCTATGGTACTAAGTGAAAAAAGCCAAAGATAGCCTTCAAGAAAATTCTTGTTATTTTCTGGGCGTGTAGATGCAAAGGATTTGAAGGTTTGCCGGAAGGTGCTTTAGTGAGGAATTGGGAGATTACAACAGGGATGTATGCTCATTAAAGCTTTTGAGGCTTTGGGGGTGCTTGCTTGTGTGAGGCCTATGTTTTTTCTGTTTTGGGGTTCGGCCCATGTTTCTTTGTTTTCCTTTTTGGGGATTTCTCATCCCTGCTCCTTGTGTTTTCCTTTTCTTTTACTAATATATTTTCTTTTATAAAAATAAAAATAAAAACATTAGGTATGACTTGGCTTTTGTGTGCCTAGAATCCATGCACAATGCATGTGCAAGGGCTTGACAGTGCTTGCATCAGCACCAAAAAGTGATTTACACTTTTTGGGGCACGTACTTATCACTTTTTTGTCATGATGCAACCACTCCCAAGTCCCTGCACACGCATTGTGTACATATTTTTAGGTATTGGATATATATATATATATATATATCGTTATGAACAATCAAGGCTAATTTCTTTTACAATTTAAAATCTTCCTAAGCTGTTACTCCATAAAATTAGGTTTGTTAAAGTGACTTTTGGAGATTGGATTGTATTTTGTATATTGTTTGTATTAAAATAGTATTTTGGTTTTCTTACATATTATCACTAATAGTAATAGTTTGTATTGTTGGACTATATTCTATGAATACACTATTCTGTGAACAAGTTATATTTATTTCATAAAAATAAAATACTCAAATTGATATGAAAAAAACCACTTACTTGACTGGATGAATTGACAATAAATCATACTTAATTGATCAAGGCTAGTGTTTGACACTATGCCTTTAAGATAGATTTCACCCCTCGCATTAGTGCTTCCAAACTCTTCGGGCATCTGCCTCCCAAGATACAATGATCTATACACACTGAAGAAGCACTACAATCTATTTGTCTGACAAATCAAACTTGTGTTGTACTCTCTCTCTTAGAACAAGAACATGCTATCATGTTTTCTATGTGTACCTAATTCAGATATCCTCTATGATGCCTAAGGAACACTACGAATTTTGAATTCAGAATTGAGTAATTTTAATTGTGTAAATAAAATGAAGGATTGACATTTATTTATAAACTTGTTCATGTATGTTTGGAACAAGCATAGAGACACAACCTTTGTTGTTTGAACATACACGAATGCAGAAAGTTACAATTTAGTAGCCACCTACACACCCGTACGGAAAAAAGACATGTGTGAAAGGGGATGATTTAAGAGACACCTACATGTTCGTACGGAATATACATGTGTCAATTGGTGTGAATTAATAGTCACATGTATGTTTATTCATTTATAACAGTCACCAAGGGCATAATAGTAAAATCTGTACTAATGGACACAACCCCACAAGGGAAAAACTGTAAAGACAAGTCCCCACAAGGTATAATTGAATCTGGAAGAGAGCAAAAAGAAAAAAAATATATTATTATTTTTTTCTTATTGACCCAACCCAACCTAACCCGGCCAAGTTCGGTTCGGCACGCGTGTGTGTGTGTGTTTAAATACAGGCCCTGCCCATGTTGGCTAGGTCCTCCCCCATCTACAAAACCTAAACTTATGTTCAACATTAATGTATATGAACACACAAAGTTTTATGGTCCAATCCATGTGGGACTATTCAAATTTCACACTTTTACCAGTTTTACCCGTGATCAACTAAGCACTTTTGGAGACAATTTGTCATTCACCCATTACCGGTTTTGAGCATCCAACTATACAACGTTGTTCTCCTCATTAAGGTGAACATGAACCCATGTGGATCTGCCTCAAACAACTTGTGGGTCTCACTTTTATTTTGGCTCAAACATGCTCACTCAGTTAGATTTTCAATTTAGGCACACAAAATTTGGGTGTTTCAAAATTGTTTTCCAACATGTATTAAGAGTTTAGACTTTAGATATGTTTATTTACATGTTATTGTAGTGTTTAAAAACTCGCTGATTACAAGGAAAACTCGGCTGAGTTACTTGATTCAACGGAATTCCTAGTTAACTCATTGCAAAAACTCAGATGATGTCCGAAACCTGATCACTCCTAATTAAAGAGGGGTTTTTGAGTGACTTGGATGAGTTATCCAGGTACTCAACCGACTAACTTGGTTTTAAGATATACCCTTCTAAACCATGTCGACAAAGATCTCTTTAGTGACAGCATTAAAGCCCTAACCGTTTATGTGCCTCTATGCACTAAGAACTAATATTGTATGATCTTATAAGGTTAGTAAATAATTCAATTGAAATCCTTTTCAATCTTCTTGAAATAATAGCAGCAAAGCAATGGATAGAGACAGATTTAGTTTTGGAGAAATCTTTAGAATAATTGAAACATTGAAAGTGTTTGAGTGTCTTCAACTCGAGAGCTGCTCCTTTCAACAAAGAAGTTTATATCTTTTTAAGGGGACTTTATTCCATAGGAAAAATAAATAAATGAGAGGAGGAAGAGAGATTGAGGGAAAAAAATCCCTACCCCACCCCCCTAAAAAAATAAACAGCTTCCAAATGCTCTTACCAATGAAAATAGAGGCATACAAGGTTGGGTTCATTTTATATTTTTAATTGTATTTTGTTTATTTATTAAAATGTTTCAATATATATATTTTTGTATTAACCAGCTGGTAACCAAGGGTTACTGAGTAACTCGGATTGATGGACTTTCAATTCACCAGACCGATCCGAGTTTTTAAACACTGTGTTAGTGTATCAATAGATTAATATGATGGTATTGTTAGATTAGCATGATTTATTTCTTTTATATATATATATATATATACCGTATTGGTTTGTTTATAAACAAGTTTTTGTTAAACGAAGTGATTATTAAAATGAATTGGATATAGATGCATTTATATTTGCCTTAGGCGAATCGAATACGGAAGACGAATACGGATACTTAGTCGGAGGGTTGACAGTTTTACTTTTAAGCCCCTATTCTATAATGAAAATTCAAACGTATGGACTTTTTTTCATTGGTCCTCTTCGTCATTAGGAAACATTTTTGGACTTTTTCATAAATTCCAAGACTTTATAGAAATAGACGAGGCCGGATTGTATCTATTTTAGATAACCTCTGCTCCCGTCTACTCCACTTGAACGCACGCCACGTTTACACAAAAGAAGCCCCTGTGAAAGAGTCTATGAACAGAGATTTAACCAAGCTTTGGTTAATTTCAGTGGGCTCCACCTGGTTGAAACGCGTTGAATCCCCTTTGATGTTTTCTGTCCCAATAAAGAGAGGGAACCAGACAAAACCCTAAAAGTGAGAGAAGCGAACAAAGCATCGTCACCGGGCTCCTGTTCTCTGCAAAGACGTGACGTTGGTACTCGTTGTTGTGTAGCCATCATCACCGGCGACAACAACTGTTGCCTACGACGCTCTTCCCGTTGTGCACCCATCATCACCGGCGAAAATTTTGTAAATTTGTTTTTGATTTTTAAATCATCACCAGTGATTGTAGTATAGCTCGAAAGTGACACTATTCCTGTTGTGTAGCCATCATCACCGGTGTTCCTTCTCTCTCCTGACCTAGGTTCATCTTTATCTCATTTCTTCAAACTTTAATGATTTAACCCCAAGACCCCTTAGCTCAACAAGCCAACCGATTTTCTTCCACCCAATAGTGCATCTTGGGACCACCATCAGCTGAGCCCTAAAAGAAACTCTTCTTCTCGTTAAGGAGAGTTATGACTAAATACTAGCAGCAGGTCAGTTTTGATGGAAATTGAGTCTTTAGTAATTTTATTCTATTTAGGACTGGTTTTAGTTTATTTCTTGGTATTCAAAGGTAGTCTAGAATTAGGAAAGTCATATCTTTGAATTTGTAAAGATGTGATGGGTGATCAAAGTATTGTAATTGTTGTTCTTTTTCTGAATGAATTTATCTTTTCTTTCATGGAGAAAGCTTGTTGATTGTATAGGTTCATCTTTGAGTTTCTGGTTCTTGAATCTTTGCTTTTCTATTCCGAATCTTTTATAAAAGTGTGCTTTAAACAACATCCATCATGATCAATCATCACTCCTAATTTTAAGAATTTGTTTATTGATTACTTCAATCATCACCCCTGTGATCAACCAACCCTCAATCCCTTCTACTTGCATCCTTTACAAATTGTAATTGCTTCCAATGAACAATGTTCTGATTTATGGGCCCTTAAACTATGGAAGAAAATTTCAGTAGAGTTTGATCTACATCAAGATGTTACCTGTACTATTGCATCCTTAAGCCCATATAATGAAATTTCTGCTTCTTTGTATTGTTGAAGGTTCATGATGGCAACTTGTTTTTATCTTTATGTGTAGGGAATCAAGCCTACATCATTGACCAAGGTGAAGGATCCTAGTGTGAGAGAATTCATAGAAAAATGCATTGCAAATGCTTCTAAGAGATTGTCTGCCAAAGAGCTGTTAATGGATCTTTTTCTTCAATCAGATGAGGAGAATGAAAGGGTAGGTTGTTGCTTACGATTAAATCTTAAGTCATTCAAGTACAATTCAAAAGCGCCTTACATAAAGGAGCTAGGTCCCACTGCATTTTTTCCTACACATTCTAAGATTGCAAATGCAGATGGTAACTGTGACCAGTTTGATATCGGCACCAATTCCCTGAGTGCCAAAAATAGCCCACCTAGGACAAGTCGAGACTTCATGGTGGAAGGTCAAAGAAATGACATTCACACAATATTCTTAAAACTACCGTTGCTGATTCCACAGGTTGTCAGCTTTCCTTTTTTTTCCCTCAGATTTTATTTTGGTTTTGTTCCCAAGCCAATGTCATTGTCATTGGCATCCCAAGGACAAATGAACACAATATTCGCAAAATTATGCATTGCCAAATGCCAGGTCCACAGTGTGTCCACCTCTTTCTTCCAATTTTATTTTGGTTTTGTGCCCAAGGAAATAACCTTTTCATTGGCATTCTAATGACAAATTTTTAGGTCACTTTCACAATATCCACTTTTCTTTTGAGATTGAGGTGGATACACCAATCAGTGTTGTTGCTGAAATGGTTAAGGAGTTGGACCTGACAGACCAAGATGTTGCAGCCATCGCAGCAATGATTAACACAAAAATACAGGCCCATATTCCAGAGTGGTCACCCTGAGGAGCTTTAGGAGATAATTTGGGTGGTGAAGTCACAATTTTAGATAGGTGCAACTCTGAAACTAAGGATGAGTTATTTTTTATGACAAATGATTCTGATCTTTTTTCTAGTAGTTTTGTTGTGGAAAGACTTCCTTCTAGTCGAAAGCACTGATCTGACTCCCCCAAGGGACATAGTGAAAGCCCTCAAATCAGGTCTTTAATATCAAACTTTTCTAAAGTGGATTTGAATGTTGGCAGTGACTTTTTGTCTAAAGATTATAAGGAATCTTTTGGTAAATACAAAAGTGGGGAAGATTGTCTTAATGGTGTTTCACTCAAACAACCAAAATACTTTTCAACCCTGATGCCCAAAAGCAAAGAAAGTGTGGTAGTCGGTGGATCGTCTCCGTATTTTAAGTAGCATAATGAATCCTCATATGATGAGATTACTGGAAAAAATGAAGAAGTTGGTGTGCCTTTTGATTCACAGATGTCTATTAATCAAAATGGAGGAGGCAATGGTGCAATTCTACTGGGGAAGAATCTTGAGTTAGAAGATGTCAGAATCATTGGAGAGAAACTGGAGCACATGTTGGTAAAACAACAAAAGGAGTTAGACGAATTAAAGAGGAAGCATGAACTGGACATAGAAAATCTTTTGAAGGAACTGCCTCTAGAAATTCGTTGGAGAGTTTTAAATGTGCATCATTCGAAGGTATCTGATGATAGGATGAACAGTGAATTGTTCCGGTTCTCTGGACATTCTACCGATTTAGAAGCCTCTTGACAAAAGGAAGTGTTGCATCTCACATGTATAACTTCCATATGGATCATAATGTGGATGATTCTTCAATCACCAACAATCTTACTCACCCTAACCGGCATTTAGATATGCTAGAAAGCTCAAACATTCTTTGCATTGTTGGAAGAGTTGGAAAATAGGAATTTGTTAATAAATGCCATATTGGTGGATGTGTGCTTGGGTTACAATTTTGGAAGAGCTGAATATGAATGTGTAGTGCCAGGTACATTCACCATAAATTGTATAGTTGATGGGAATAGATTTCTGTCAGATACAACCTATTGTGCTATCATAAGATTGTCCATCCTAAAAGAAATCAGCATACCATTTGTATAAAGGTTTGATCACCATGTATATCCATTCTCTGATGTGGCCCATAAGTGGGTGCAATGCATACTGTATAGATGTTATTTTCTGCGTTTTAGGGGTTGCCATATTCCACGTTATTATGGCCTTTTAAGTAATGTCTTGACTGTTCACTTTCAATGTTAACTGTGAAATCCTCTTTCTCCCTGTGTGTGTGTGTGTGTGTGTGTCCTTTGAAACTGTTAGAGAGGAATCAATGTATGGGCTTGAATCTTCTCTTATTCGAGTATAACAGTTTCAAAGTTGGTTCACACCATAAGGTCCATGGTCATAGAATCATGACTTGCATCCTCTCATGATTACTGACTAAAATAGCATATTACTATATATAAGGAGTTGTCTGTGGAGCTAACCCTCAGACATTTTCACAAACAATTGACAATTTGAACCTTAGTGTTTCTTGAAATGTCAATCAACATTGAAACAACAACAAATGATAACCATGGGATTTAGGTTGCAAAGTGAGGGTTTTGGGTTGATTTGGTTGAGGAAATCATCTAGTTAAATTTAGTAGAAGAAATTGGGATTATATAAGGTTTAGAGTTTTGAGGCATTTGGAGTAGTGGTAATTGAAGGACATAAGGGGATTAGGGTTTAAAAGTTTACCTGTGAAGAAAGCAACCTTAAAAGTTTTGAGTAAAGGACTTTGTTTGAAAACCTAGAACTGTTTAAAGAATAAAGTTAATGAATTAAATCGAAAAAAAAAAACAGTTGGACACAAGGATGGGTTGAATGGGCTAGCCCCGATTGGTGCTCCTTATTATCAAGAGTTCAAAAATGATAGCTAGTAAGAGGTAAAGAAAAAAAAATGCTTGGACTAATTAGAATGAGGCAAGCATCACTGTACCTCCAGGATGCAAATAATCAAACTCATCAACAAAAGAGAGAGAGAGAGAGAGAGAGAGAGAGAGAGAGAGAGGATGTGGGATGCATCCTGACAATGGAGCCGTATCCTCTCCTTATGGAACGCTAAACACAAAGGGGTGGGGCCCATACACTTTTGCAGGCCCCCAACCCCCTTTGTGTCTATAGCTCACTGTGGCGCTCCATAAAGTGGCACAGAGGATACAAGTCCCCTGGCAAACGACCTAAAATCCTCTATGCCACCCCCCTTGTGAGCCACTCAATGGCCACACAAGGGGGATCAACTCAATTTTTGAGATGTCACATCACCTCCAAAAAGTGAAT
>JAOXJP010070430.1:0-15319 GCA_025762735.1 Platanus orientalis
GGAACACACTTGGGGAGCTAGGCACAAGTCTACACAATGCGTACACACGCAAACAGCACTACATCTAGGAAAATACTTCTACCGGGATTCGAACTCACAACCAAACCTACTCCAATACCATGTTGACAGTAAATTAACCAACTCTCCCAAAACCTTAAGATGTTAAGAAATACACAAATTAATGTACTTCAACAATGAATAGCACTAAAATTGAAGGGAAATTTTTATAAGACAACCATAAGACCAACCATGCTTTATGGAGCAGAATGTTGGGCAACCAACAAGCAACACATACATAAAATGAGTGTGACTAAAATCAGGATGTTGAGATGGCTGAGTGGAAAGACTAGAAATAATAGAATTAGAAATGAACCCATTCGTGGGAGCGTAGGTGTAACAGTAGCACAAATAGGTGATAAGATCAGGAAAAGTCGACCGAAATGGTTTGGTCATGTGCAACAAAGAGCAATGACTGCAACAGTGACAAGGAGTGAGACGATGCAAGTTAAAGGCACTAGAAGGATAAAAGGAAGGCCAAAATTGACTTGGGTTGATGTAGTAAGAAGAGATATGGTAGCTTGTGATTTAATGGCAGATATGGCCTTAAATAGAGTGGAATGGTGGAACAACATTCGTGTAGCCGTCCCCAAATAGTTGGAATAAGGGCCTTGTTGTTGTATATTGATGCAAACATCTTCTATAACACCCCGAATCCACTTTTGGTAAGTCTTAGAAATTCGGACCTGACACTATATGTCCATATATGGTACACTTCGTATACGTGAGCAAGAAGGCTAACCTTAGTGCTCTAGAGAAACATGGCAAAGGAGTGACTAGAAGATAATTAACCCAATTGGACTTGATTTGAAGAATTCAGAAGTCAAAATTTTAGAATCTGGCATTTGTAATCGATCACCAACCCCATGATCGATCACACCGTGATCAATCTCCAAGGCCATGATCGATCACCAAACTATGATTGATCACAAACACAAGTCACAAGCCTTGAGCCTTTCTCAGAAGACCTTCCAATAGAACATGATCGAACCAAATGATTGATCACCAACACTTGTGATCGATCACCATTTCAGATCACAAGCCAGGAGTTTCACCTTTAAAAAAATCAAACATTTTATGATCGATCTCTAAGTCCATGATCAATCACTGCGTGATTGATCATCAAAATTCGGGATCAATTGGTGATCGATCACCATTAGGCAAACATGACCTCAAGATTCATGCCAACATGTGATTTCACCCCAATCTTGAGTGGGACCCACATGTGATGACCCAAAACCCTATTTTTTCCCTATTCAGGTTTAAAGACAATAGAAAGTAGAAAGAAAAGAGAGTGTTTTAGGGAAGAAATAGAAGAAACCTCGATTTTGGCTAAGGTGAGCAATGGGAGATTTTTCCATGAGAGAATCTTCCTTGTTTTGATAGTTTCTTTAGGTCTTCTCTTGCCTTTACTAATTTTTTGTATTTTGCACCATATGTCTATTGTAGAAGGAGGTTTGGAGTATTTCGAGAAGAGGAAACAAAGAAGAAAGCAAGTTTTGGAAGGAGAACCACTAAATTCAAGGGAGGATTAGCCTTGGTAAGTGATTATACAGGATATACCCCTTTTTACTCTTAAGATCTTAGTTTTATGCTTCCTAAAACTTTGTTTTAAGCTTTTGATGTAAAAATTCCATGGATTTAAAGGTTTGACATATAGATGGTTTTACCTTGCATGTTTATGATCTATCTTCCTAGAATCTTATAGTTCCTTCTTTATCCATGTTAATTGCATATGATTATATGTTTTCCATGTTATGACCTCAAAATCCCTAATTTCTATGATGTGATTTATGTCTATTTGCATGCCTTGGTAGCCAAAACATGTAGATTTCATCTATGTTTCTTAAAAAAAAAATTGCACAATGATTTCTATGGGGTCCTATATGAAAATTTCAAGTATTTACAATCATTATGTTAGTATGCTTCATTCCATAAGTTTATTTATATTGAAATGTTTCCGGATTCCATAGCTCCTTTATATGTCCCATGGTAGGGTTAAACATCTTATGTTTTCATGCATCTTGATGTGCCATATGTTTTACACCCATTGGCAATTTTTTTCAAACTTTGAATTACAAAATTGTGAAGGCGTGTATTCTTGTATTTTCAAAGGTTTAAGGAATTGCATATCAACTGTTTGTTTAAAGGATTCAATCAAATATGCATATGTTTGTTATGTGATGCCCTTCCCTTAAGGTTAATTGATGGTCCCTTAAGGTTAATTGATGGTTAGGCCCTTGTCCCTGGGAATGATGTGGGGACTACCCTTGTCCCAGGGAATAATGTGAGGACTAGACCCTTGTCTCGAAAGAATAATGTGGGAACTACCCCTGTCTTAGGGGAATAATGTGAGGACTACATAAGCCCTTGTCTCAGGGAATAATGTGGGGACTACCCTTATCCTGGATGAATAATGTGTGGACTCGATAAGTCCTTGTCTCAGGGATTAATGTGGGGACTACCCTCGTCCTAGTGGAATAACGAGAGGACTACCCTTGTCCTAGCGAAATAATGTGAGGACTATCTGTCTTGGGGAATTATGCGAGGACTAAACCCTTTTATGGGTTAACATATGAAATCAATCTTGTACCAATTAAGTGGATCGTCGGTTTAATTTGAAAGAAAATCAAGACATGTTCTATTTTGAAAAGAGTGTTCCGAAAATGTTCCATTTCAAAAGAGTAAAAAGGGATATGTTTTGAAGAATTGCAAGCGTATATTTCATATATTTCGTAACATGTTAATAATCATACTTTCATTTATGTATGCTTTCCATTTTTGCAATATGTTCGTATCAATACATGCATTCCTACACATGTTTTAACATCTCTTATCGTTGTGCTCCGCTTGACCCCTTTTCTATGTATATTTTGTATAATCTCTTACAAGCAATGGACTTACCCATCCATAACATTTTCTAGATTAGAGGTAAGGAGAGAGGCCAAAACGATAGAAGGCGTGACTTGAGGGTCGTGTGGGCCTTTGTTTGTAGAGATTGGACATTTGGGTTGATGCCCCTTTTTCTATGGAGTATGGACTTGTGATTTGTATTGGAGACTATGTCAAGACATTTAATGATTGATGAAATAGTTAGTTTAATTCTTCTTTAGCACTTATGTAATATTGTCACAACACTTTAAGTTGATGAAAGTTAGTACCTTCCACAATTATCAGTCTAGTTAGAAGTAAGCTTCAATATTTCAATTACACATGTTTTGTGAATAGATTTGAAAAACATAAAAAGAGCAAAAAGGAAAGAATGAAAACAAGGTTTGTCAATGTCATGATCCGAATCCGAATTAAATACGGATAAGAGTCGGGTCCGGGTTTGGTCGTGACATCTTCACTGAGGTGGGACCCACAAGTGTGGCAACAAACAAAGGTCGAGTGGAGCACTTTATGGAATTTTACACAAGTGTGGCAACAAACAAATCTTGGTCACACTTTATGGAATTAGGTATACACACTCCTTATATACGTCATAATTACCCTTTAGAATTTCAAAACTTTCTAAAATACGGCCACAGGTATTTTGGCAATTTCGTGGGTCTATCCCAAAAATTACAAAATTGTCTTGTTGGCATTTTCCCTATCCTTCTTCTTGTCCATCTTGAATCTACTATTCATAAACTTCCCTTATTAACTTCTTATTTTATTCTTTAGCTTTCTTTGCATCATATTTGGGTGCTTTGAGGTAACCCTAAAATCTTCACTATCTTCCTCAACATCATTTGTAGGCCCATAAAACCACAAGTTAACAACCTATCATTAGGTTGTCCTGCATCAATTTTGGCACCAGAGCCAGGTTGTTAACCTAGATGGTGGGTCTTTATTCCAAGAAGTCAAGTAATCTCCTCTTTTCTTCATCAATTTTGGTATCTGAGTCAGGTTGTAACTAATCATTATCAGGCAAATATGGTTGAGGGCATATGATGGAGGCTTTGCATGGACATTTCTTCTTGGGTCTTTCCCTTGATCTGGCCCACTTCCAAGCTTTTGATTGAACTGGAATCTTTTTAGGCTTTGGCAAAGTTTGGCCTTTGGTGATGATCTGCAGCATGGTTGGTGGAGGAGGGCCAAGTATGGACTCTTTCCGCTTTGATTTCTTCTTTTTCCTGGCCTTAATTTTCTTCTGGATTTTAGTCTGGCTTTCAGATTTAGAGGTTGAAGAATCTGGCTTATCATTTAGGGAAGCTTCATCATTGAAAAAGGGAGCTTCTTCTTATGTATTTTCTTTCAAAATTGATGGTGCTTTGGGAGTAGACCATTGAGGCAATGTTTGCATCTAATACTTTATGCCATCCTCAAAGAATTGTAGGATACATGTCTCTTGGTTGTAGCTAACTCTCTTTTCATCAACCCATGGCTTTCCAAACATGAGCACATAATTTTCCAATGGACTTATCTTGCACTCAAAACAATCTGTATAACTTCTACACCCAAATTAGAGAATAAACCTCTTTTCGTTATACCAACAAAAAGGTTGATTTTCATCATCTTGCAGAATCTTCACTTATTTTTGTAGAAATCATATTTTCATGGTATCTATCATTGATTAGAACTTTGAATAGTTTCTCAGATGGGCGATTAAACTTAGTTCAACCCTCAACAATTGTCAAGATGGTCCCAGAATTACAACCAGATAGGAACCAGCTATAAAAATCTGGCTGATATCATACCCTTCCAATAACTCATAGGAACCCAACTTGATAAGAATTAATTGAAACCTAGTTTTGATACCAAAATTGATGCAACACAATGCTAGGAATACCAATTAGGTGTAGGAGAATAAACCAAAATAATGCGGAAACAAGAATTTAAGTAAAACAGTCCAAAATATGATTCTTTAAACACTTTCAAATAGCCAAAATTTTATGAAAATATAAGAATTGAAGAGGAGAATTAAAGAGAGGGATTTAGAGGAAATTAAAGAAGAAAGGAAGGGAAAAAGAGAAAGAAATAACCCAAAAAGGCAATTCTAGCATTTCTGGACAGACCCATTAAATTATCAAAATAACCATACTCATGCGTCAGATAATTCTAAAAATTTGAAGGGTGTTAAATGAGTCATAAAGGTATTCACATAAAAAATTTCATCAAATTCTTAAAAATTATAGAAACTCATACCTGTTGTACTTCTTTAATGGAGTTTCATAAACCAATGGAGAATCTTAGTTCAACAACTTAATCCTTGATGGCAACACCTTGAATGCAGATTGAAAAGGAGATAAAAGAGAGAGTTTCATAAACCAGTGGAGAATCTTTGTTCAACAACTCAATCCTTGATAGTATTGATGCAGCACCTAGAATGTAGATTGAAAAGGAAATAAAAGAAGTAAGAAGAATAAAAGAGGAAGGAAGAAGAAACTAGGAGAAAAAGAAATAAAAGGGATGAAGAAGAAGATAGCGACTAGGAAAGAACCCTAGGCTCCACAAGGTTAAACCATGAGAAAGGGGGAAAGGAGGAGAGATAAAACCCAAACAAACCAAATTTTAACCCAATAATCCATGTCTACCAACACAAACATATGCAACCCTTTATATAGGCTCAAAGCACTAAGAAAATAGCAAGAACTAAATAGAAAGTCCTAAATTAGCTAGCCTATTTGATACCTAAGACTTTCCTAAACCTAAAACTACTAAAACATTGTCTTTATAAAAACAAAAGTTGTCAAAATTAAGGTCTTCCAAAGAATTTCGTCCAACACTCCAAAAGGGCCCCACTTTGACTCACTAAAAATATTAAAATACCCTTGACAACAATGTCGTATTGCAAAAATACCCTTGTACTAAAAAAGACACAAATTACTCATAACACTACTGGCCTTATTTCAAATATATCCCTGTCACCTAAAATACTTAAAACTAACCCATCTTGTGGCACCATATTGAACTTAAGTCTCTTATGGATTGGCTCATACAACAACCTATTTACAATATCCGCATCACAAAATACCCCAGCCCCTAAATTACTCTAAATAATCCCCACATTATACACATCTTAAATCTTACTCTTTTGTGGTGTGAAACATACAAGAGCCTCTTATTGTTTGTGCATCAACGTGTCAACCTGTAGCATGATCACAGTGGGCACGGACAATTTTTGGTCACAGAACATTTGTTTTGCTCTTTTTCACATCATGCCTTAGAGCCGAGGCTTATATCCTACATAACAAGGATACTACACTCTCATTTATGAAATTTGGCCATGTCAAACACATTGTCATATTCACATTTGAGTCATAACCCAACTTCATATATCTTTGCTTTTCAGCTACTATTTTATCTATCATGTGCATTAGCTTATTTTAAGTACATTTTATATTTTGCACTTAGACTTAAGGACACAAGCACCCACGTCTTTACACACTTCAACCCAAGTCAACTCCATCTAATCCTTTTAATGCCTTCAACTTGCATTATCTCATTCCTCAATGACGCAATTATAAGGAGAGAGATGATGCAAGATAAAGGCACGAAAAGGACAAGAGGAATGTCAAAATGGGCTTGGGTGGAAGTAGTGAAGAGAGACATTGATGGTTGTGATTTAACAACAAATATGGCCTTAGATCGAGTGGGATGGTGAAACAGGATTTGTGTCGCTAACCCCAAATAGTCGTTATTAGGCTTTGTCATCGTCATCATCATCGTTGTTGTTCTATGGATTCAGTTATAACAGAAACCTATTTTAGAGCATATGAAATAAAACTCTATAGATCTATCAGAGTTTGTGGAGGTTAATGTGTCCAAAACTTCATATTTGTGTCCAAATTACTTAGCATATGTGATGCGGCAGCCTTGCTATGGCTCAAGAAGAACTATCCTTTATGAAAGCCCAAGCATAGATTTCCCAAAAAATCTAAGTGAACATCTTGTTGTCCACATGAGTAGAGTAAGGAAGTTTTATTGTTTTATGTTGATTTATGGGGTAATTTTGTGTAGTAAGGCCATATGAGCCATGGGGGAATTAGTATTAAGTTTTCTAAATGTTAGGAGTCTTTTATTTGAGGTTTTTTAAGTCTTTTTATAGGTTTCTTATTGTTGGCCATACAGCACTGGTTACAAGGGTATTTTGGTCCAAAATTGTGTAAAGGCTTATAAAATCCTATTTCCTTCTCTTGCACGATTAGTCATTGAAGAGTGATAATGTTTTGGTGTATCAAGAGCCTCACAGATGGTGTCTCTATCCCTCCCAAGAATCACTTACGTGTGAAGGTAAGTTCTACACTCTTCTCTCTTTTCTTTCATCATTTCTTCTCCTACACGATTTCTGCATCCATTCTCTCTTTTTTCTTCTCTTTAAAATCTGAGTTTTTGTTTTCCTCCTTCTTCTTCATCCCCCACTATCCTTTATCATCTTTACATCGTCTCACTTTTTCTTCATTCTTGTTCCCTATTTTCTTGAAGTTTCTTTGCTGCAGAAAATTTACAGCACATATATTCATTCAATTTCTTCATATTTCTCCCATAAAATTTTAATTCTTTTTAATTTCAATTTCCAACCTTTTACATGCATCCAAACACGATCTCATAAGTTTCCCCAAATTTCTAACCTTAGATACCAAGATTCTCGAAATTCTCCAAAACCCTAAACCTCACTTTTCTCCCTACACAACCAGACATACCTAGACCTAATCTTTCTTCAAGATTCCTTCACACAAGGATTCTGTTGCAGCACACATATAGGATAATGAATGTGTGCTCAAGAGATAAGAATAAAACTGATAAAGTAATAAAGAAAAATAAACAAAATTCCTACTCAAAAGTTCACATGCTAATTCAGGTAATTCTTCAAATTAGGCTCATATGCAATAAAGGAATTAGGACTTATAAAAATTAAAAAACAAGTAAAGACCAAATTCACATGCTTGGATTATCAGTAAGATACAAAATTTTAATTACTAAAAAATTAGGCCAGACCCAAAAAAAATGCCTAAATTATGTCAAATTCAGGGAAATAGACCAAATAACTCCAGGAGTGGTCTGAAAGAGCTAAAAATGAATTCATTGACATTTATTATCAATACCAATAATTTATGGAAGGTCTGTTTGGGTCAGGAAATAAAAGTCTCAGTCCTAAGCCTTATGTCAAATATGCGAAATATGCCAAAAGTGTCTACTGTCAAAAATTTGAAAAGAGAGCCAAATAAGAGCAGAAATACTTGAATCTGATGTCAAATGCCTCCTTGGTGATGTTAAAGATGTTTGCTACCAATATCTAGGTTCGCAAATCACCCTTTTTAAGATCCCAAAAAATTTTAAATTTTTTCTCTCCTATAAACGCTATGCAGCCAACCCTTCTTCAAAATATTTTTTTATTTTTTTTAAGTGGGGCCTACCACTAAGATCGCCTAAGGGTTGGGAAGTCCTTGGGAAAGTCTCACGTGCAAAAGGTTTTGTAAAAGAGAACTAAAGTAGTTCTCGTGAAATCTCTCAAAACTGGTAGTTGACGCCTGTATGGTCTTCCAATGGCCACGATTTGAAATTTGTAGAAGCTTTGGGTATGGGATTTTTCCCCTTAGGATCGTTCAAGTGTCCCTTAGGACTTATAGAGATCAGATTTCAAACAGCTCAAAAATTGAAGATTTGGTATTGAAACTCTTATGATCAGCTCATACGGAAGTGTTGCCACCTCTCTCTTGGACTCATGGCTGGAGTTTCAACATGGATAGATTTTAAGAGGATGTGTTGTTGCAGTCTAGGTCGCCCAGAAGTCTAGTACACCTTGAAAAAAAAACGAAACATACAAAACCTTGGTCGTTTGGGTTTGATGGTTAATCTTGTGCAGGCACTTTCGGAGCTGTAATCACGCCTAAGAGGGGTTGAACAACCTGTAACTTCTTCAAAAATTGCAAAAATCTGGGAATGGAATACACAAAGAGGAGCGTCCAGGCCTTGGTGATGTTTTGTAAGCATCAAACGAAGCTATGAATCCTAGGTGATGGTGATCAATCTCCTTCAAACCGTCAATTTTCAGCACATACAAAATCAAGAAAAAAATAGATAATAAAAGAATAAGGGGGGAGAAGAACCTTTAACCCAAAGGAAGGGAGTGGCCTCCACCACCAGCGTTAAACTAGGTGGAGACCTAGACCCATCCCAGGATTTTAGGGCTCTTCAACCTGCAACAAGAGAAAGAAAGGAAAAAGCCAAGGAGCAACTCACGTTAACTTTTATTCAAACTCACATAACATCAAACTACAAATCATGGGAGTATAAAAAGACCCCTCCCACAATTACGTTTGACACAAAATATAATGAAATGACTCCCATACCCCTAAGAACAATAATCACTACCCAAAATAACCCCCAACTACAATAAATAACGAAAATATCCCTAATAAACTAACAAAGACAGAAATACCCTCACTAATATGTGTTCCCCCCTTACACGAGACACAAATAACATAAAAATTAAAAAAGCCAACTAAAGTAGCTGTGAGCTCGATCCAATCATCATCATGGTCATGATGTCCGCATTAGATTCTCTACCATAAATAAGGGGGTGTGGCTGGGTGTCCCCTTGTGTTCCCTATTTTTTAGGGTTTCAATTTTAAAATCTCCTAAATTGGGGATTTTCATCCACTCTTCAAATTCCTCCTTCTTTCTTAACTTTCTCTTCAATTTCGTCTAATTATCCATTCTTATTTACTAATTAGAGCATTCTTGAATTGATTTATTTGATTCTCGCATCAAGATTTGAACTCTTGAATTGTTTCTTTAACTTTTCAGCATTCTTGAATTTCAAGATTCAATCTTTAGGCTTTTGTTCATCATTAATTTTTGCAGGAGCCTAATCCCATTGGTATCCTACATCAATATGCCTCATTTGAACAAGTGTGAAGCCTCTCTTAGTTGTAAGAAGGTTTAAACCTCTCTTCCCACTGCCTTCCCTCAAGGTTGACACATCTCAATTAGTCTGGACTATAACACATTGACAAGCCTGAAAATGAGAAAAGGCCACTGCAGCCTGCACCACAGTGCTATAAGCTCCAAGAACAGTTCATATCGCACTTAAACAGTAAATCACATAAACTGGATAAAAATCTTGGACATTACTTAAAGCAGTAACCTAACTATTATTTTGTTATTTCTTCATCACATACACAGCTGTGGCAAAAAAAATGAGCATTAAAGGAGGTGGAGTCAATGAAAAAAATGGCCAGATACATTTCAACTTACCTGCTGACATCTGATATCTAATCTTGTAAAAAGATTCTGGAGTTTCTCCTGCATCTTTTTGTACATACTGGCCCTTGTAAGTACCATTCCTTCTAATTTTCTTTTGTTGAAAGTCAATGAGGATGAGTAAGATAGATGATCATTTGAAGATCCACTCCAACAGGGAAGAATATCATCGTAATTATGATCTTCAGTGCTGCTCACATAATTACACAATTCAAGCAATTTAACTAGTACTTGAAGCTGTTGTCCTGCTCGAAGAAGGGGAAGGCAAAAATCTTTCAGAAAACATGGAATTGTAACTCCAACTCGCTCCTGAGGTGCAAACCAACATAATTTCAGAATTGAATTTAGATAATATCCATAAAAGAGGATGCACAGAGAATAAGACAAAAAAAAAATTCTAAAGCAAGCACATAAACTTGATTAAAAGAAAAAAAGGTCATTACCTTGATAGCTGCCAATGGAAAGTCATGAGAGAATCCAGCTTGACCACGTGAATAAAGTGAAGAATTGTCCACATATTCTACAACAAACTCCTTATAAGGATCACTAATTCTTGCTTGATAAATCCATGATTTAATAAATCCACAATAAGGTTCATATGACCGGAGAAAGAGAAACTTAAGAAGTGTACGGTGAACTGGATCAGCATCCTAAAAGAAGAATATCACTATAAATTTTAGTTGAAAGTACCGCAAAAAGATAAATAAGAAAAAGAGTAGCTTTGGCTTGGGAATGATCACATCATAGAAGATGCAAGTAGTCAACAGGATCAACACATATTCAACAGAACACAGAACCCAGGTGGTAGTAGTCAGCAAAGGAATGTCAATGATGACTTCCAGTGCCAAGAAAAGAAAAAAATATTCAGCCATCAAGCAACTTGTATCCATGCTGCAGCGATTGTGGAAGATGTGATAACAGTCTTTACAGAGACGACACTACAGTTTCATCAAATTTTGTTTACTTTCTTATGACATTAACTAAATCTGTGGTCCAAGGGTACTTTGGCTATTAAACACCATTTGTATTGAGCACAGAAAGTAATTATTCAGGGTTTTTTTATTATTTTCCAGGTAAAAGTTTTGGTAACTTTGCAATATGACAATTTATGTTGGGGTGATGGATAAATGCAACATCATACCATGAATAACTGCATGACAATTGACGAGTTTTCTAACATGCAGGCCAAGCATATAAGCAAAAACTACTAAAGTCCAGCATAGATAGAAGATAGGAACAGGAACCAACAAGCAAAATAAAACAAAAGGTTAAACTAGACTTACCCTTAACTGAGTATACAAGTATGTAAGCAAATTTCCTGATATAGGGAAGTTACAAAACTCTGCAGTGGCTTTAGAAGTCAAAACTTCAAGAGAGGATTGGGAGAAGGCAAGATTTATGTTCTTCAGGTAGCATATATTTCCAAGAGCCTCAATGTGAGTTCTTAATTCCTTTGTGTGTAGGTAAACCTCCAGGAGAGTAATTTCAGAATGCACCATGGTCGTGAGACAGCCTACCATAGAAGAAACATGTGGCAATGCATCAACATTCTTAGATGACCGCCTCAGCTCCACTGAAGCATATAATGTATCTAGGGCACAGATGAATCCTTCTAACACTTTTCCCACTGCAACGGAGAATGCCTGATTAACAAGACTGTATGGTGGGTGTACCCCCACCTCATCTCCAAAATGAAATTGACTTTCAGCAGATTTGGGGGCCACTGCTCTCCTTCCTACCTTGTTGTCAGCAATGCTTTCTCCACCTAAATTCAAGTCTGTACAAAGAAAATAATCTACAAATTTACGGATGAGGAGAACTGAAAACCCCGAACGGCCTATAGATTTGAGAATCTTTCCCAATGCATTAGTGCTTGAAGACCGATGCCACAGACTAGGATTTCGGTGGCAAGTTCTGTCGGCTGGATCAGAGCAAAATGCTGCAGAGAGTTTTTCAATGCTCTCAAGAGCCGAGTGTACACCTTGTAATGCATTTATAGCCAACCTCACCAAATTGGCCTCCTGCCAGAAATGGAAAAAGAAAATCAAATTGAAGCATACTAAATAGAATCACAGTTACAAACGACACAGAAAACAGTAGTGATTTGTTTGGTATATTATAATGGTATCTAAAACTAGGGTTTCAGAAATAGAACAAAAGGCTGAAGCATTTTTATGGAGCTGACACAAGCGGGGGCCATGTATTCATACATTAGCTCATATTCTGGTGCAGTTTTAATTTATAGCTTTTCAGGTTTGAAAGCAGTAGCAATTGGTTGTAATCATTAAAATTTACATAAAACTGGATTTTTTTAAAACAGAAAGTTCGAGAAAATCACGTCTTTAAATTGTCAACCAACTAGGGTTTTAAAGATTCAGAACAAAAACTGACAAACTTCAACTTTGGGGGAAACTAGAACAAGAAATCTCATTTCTAACTTACGGAAATTGTTGATGGATCATAAAGAGGTTCAGGAGACAAGGTTGAGTACAGATTATCAGATTTAGAATCTCCACTTTCAGAAGGTATCGACTCCCAGTGTCTGGAAGGGAGCCAGGGATCTTCTAACTTTAAATTTTGAAGCAATGAGGCGAAATTTGAATCAACTGCCATTTACGGATTCCAGCGAACATAGATTCTCAGTTTTCCTTCTTTTTTATTCCTTTCTTCCCCTTCAAATCGATTCTTGAACTGCAGCCGATAAAATGGAGAGTCAGAGAGCTTTTCCGCTTTAACTATAGCCCAAGGAACAGCCTTGCCTTCATCACTCGGAGCAGATCTTCTGATGGGCCAATGCAATCAATGTAAGACGTTAGAGCCCTAGCCAAAAGAGTCGATTGCCGCGGCCACATTCGCCACAAATTATATCAATAAAGAAATCACTGCCATTCTTTTCTATTGTTCATAGGTCAACATTTTAACAACTACTTGTTTAGTAGTACCATCCTAAGAAGGGCAAAAAAAAAACTCAATATATAGCTAGCACAAGCTACACATGCTGCAAAATGGGCCTAATTGGTCCCAACCCATTCGATCGTCTCGTACTGGCTCTACATAATCATTAACCCAAATGAAGCTTTGAAAATGTTCCTGCAAAACATCAATATAATTAATCTTTCACAGCCAACACAAACTTGGGCAAGCTAAGGAGTGTTTTGTTCTTACATGCTAATGGATGGATCCACTCTTATCAATGCTAGTGGTATCATTGTGTATGATGTTAAAAAAGGTGTGGGATCTGTGGGCATCAGGATTCACGGGTGCTGACATGATCCATAAATCATTCGAGAGAATAAAGGTATTATTAAGGAATGAGTACAAAATTTTTTGAATCGGTATTTGATAATAACATGGATGCATCTACAACAACAGAACAAGAGGTATTAATCTACGATAGTAGAACAAGGATGTTTATTCTTGGATTGATTGTTCAAGAATTGAACAATTGAACTAAGTAACCATGGGCAGGGCTCATCATGACATTATGTTGCATCAAGGGTTAAGTACCAATAGTAACCATCAACGACAAGGTAAGAGCAACCCATTTCCTATCTCCATGTGGTCTAATCAAGGCTTGTGGCAGATGTATTTTACTACTCAGTCTCATTATAGAATATGCATAAGACTTCTCAATTCACAAATCAGGATGAACCATCAAAAAGGTTGAACGCACACAACAAAAATAAAAGCAATGGTTGTTGCCCCATTAAAAAAAAAATGCATACAATGGTTGCCAGTCAAGTAGAGAAGTTTTGAAAAAACTTGATACTGTGAAGGTACAAAAGAGAGAACTTCTATGTTCCCTAGGGATGAACTCCTTCTGTTCTAGATAACCAATGGTCACCATTAGTCCATCCAACACTAGTGTTGTTGATGCCAGACTTTACCACACTTCACGCTGTAGTAGACGATTTCAACTCACGGCAAAGCCAATGATTTCCCACAAAAGTCTCTATGCCCAATAATCCCTCAAGACATTGTTCTGGCCATTGTACTTACAGAGAGAAAAAACGAACCAAATATAAAAAAGCAAAGAGAGCCCACCAAGAAAGAGGGCATACCATGAGATAAGGCTTCACGGATTGAACCCTAACCCTTCGTCGAGATCAACCCAAATCAGTGGACCTGCATCGCGCACAGTGCCATTTTATGCTAAATCCTAACCCCAATTTGCAACCAGAAGATAGATCACATCCAGCTAAAGGTGAATCTCATTATTCAAATAAAAAGGAGAGCAAAATTCACAGCACCAAAGCCATGTCTTTCGGAGGAGAATAATTGAACAACAAACAGACTGTGCGTAATAGAAGCAATGAGATGAGATATCGAAACCTCAAGCTCTGCAGATAAGGAAGACTCCGGCCACGACGATTGTGGTATTTCGCTTAGGCCTGCAATAAAGGGCCTCCAATCATGCTCCAAATCTTTGTTCTGAAATCTCCATGGACTTCCCCGTGTTTCTTCTTCTTCTTTGATTGCAAATCGAAAGGCAAATTGAAGGATGTAGAATGAAAACACTGGAGTCGAGCAGGAGAAGAAAGGAAAATAAAGAGAGTGGAAGGTCGAGAGGCGGGAGCGTCGCGCAAATGCAGATAATGAATTTCGAATTTTTTAATTTGGAATTGGAGTTACTTTAAGAATGCATTTTTTCATTTGCTAAACGCCATTTTTTTTTTTGCTTTTTGGAACCAAGATTAAGAATGTATGCCGTATGGAATGCATTCTTTGAAGGGAGCGGGAACTACTAGTCGCACCTCAACGTTTTCTGAACTCACCTCATTTTTTTTTTTCTTTTATACCCTTCCAGTCATCCTCTCCTACCGAAAACACCCCTCCCTCCCACACCTCCGGCAACCACTCCAGCGTCCAGCGGTTGCAGTGACCTCCGGCAACCACTCCGGCATCCAGCGGTTGCAGCGACCTCCGGCACCCCCTCCTCTCTCTCTCCCTTCCCTCTCTCTCCCTTCCTCTCCCGCACTTCCCTCTCTCTTTCCCCCTCTCCCGCACTTCCCTCTCTCTTTCCCCCTCTCCCGCACTCCCCTCTCTCTCCTTCTCCCTCTTCCTCTTTCTC
>JAOXJP010070441.1:0-15319 GCA_025762735.1 Platanus orientalis
GGGTCCTAATGCTTTTCCTATCTTCATTTTCTTCAAAGCTTCTTTAACTTCCGTCACACTAATCCTACGAAGATATCCATGATCTCTACTCTCTCTTACTTTCCAAGGCTCAAGGTGAAACCTAATTTTCTCAATTCCCGGCTACCAAACCAACTTAAACTTATAACTAGCACCCAAAAAAAGACCCATATACGTCGAAGGTAAAGAGCCAATTCTACACCCCAAAATCCACACCAAATGATCCATATCCGGAATATCCCCCACTTGAAGCAATTCACTTTTGGCCAAGTATATGTTCAAACCCGACACCACTTCAAAACAGCGAAGAAGACAACTTAAAAAACCTAACTGTCTCACATCTGTGTCACAAAATATCATGGTATCATCGGTAAATTTCTAATGAGAGACCCTAACACCCCTGACCCCACTTAGAAAACCAGAATGAAGACCCATTCTGCCTTCCTAATCATTTTGCTCAGAACTTCAGACACCATAAAAAACAGGAGGGGGGTATTATAATCAATGTTTCATGTTGGTATAGCTAAATGTCATGTCCGTCCTGGTAGACATGGACATATGTTGGGCAACATTTAAGACATTTGGTACTGCATGTTTAAACTTCAACACATTCTTAAATAAAGGTTATAGTACATCACACAATTTTAACACTTGGATGAAATTCTACTGCTCTTTGAACTCTTTAATTTTTGTTGTGTTAAAAGAACCAGCAACTGTACCACTATTAAAACCCATTGGCCATCCCTAGCTTCTTCTCTTTTTTACATATTATCCCAACACTTTTGTCCCTTCCTCTAATCCTATTTTCCAACAAATTCTAAATCTAATTTCACTTTTTATAAACTTTAACCTTATTGAATACAATATACAGTCCTATAACCCTAAACCCCTTTTTCCTATAAAACCTCTCTTTTATTTGTTGATTGATACTAGATAGTACAAAGCTCAAGGGTCCTACATCATTGAGTCTTTTTCACATATAAAGGGAACCAAGTTGCAAAACCTTCCTATTCTTGCTTTCAGGCAGCTCCACTTGACAAGTTTCCCACAGTTCCGAAGTACCATAATTTGTGTTCCGTCATTTCACTCTACCTAGTGCCATGCCGTCCGTTAGATTATAAATTTATAATCCATCATGGGATTGAATCACATAGTGAAATGGTTAATATGTATTATGTAAAATCCCCTGATGATCTAGCCACAGCTAAACTATCTTGAGTCTCTTGACCCCAAGTCCATTCTTGCCTTTTTAGCACCTTCAATGTCCACCATATTACTCATTCTCACCGTTGCATTCATTGATCCTTTTTTGTTTATAGGTCAATCTATATACACAAAAAGAAGGTCCAAAAGACCCCCCAAAACCTCTTTACATCTCTAACCCAAATACAGCTTTCCAATCCCTTAAAAGAACCCCGTTTCTAATATTCTTGCACCCTTTACACCGCAAAGCCCAAAAAATAACCTCTCCTTGGCTTCCCTCCTATATACCCTGTATGAAGGTTCCAAATAATTCCCAAAGGCCCAATTGTTGCTATCCAACTACGAAGACTAACATGCAACTCACAGCACCAGTCTCCATATCCTCTTTCCTTTGGCACTAAGGGTTGTCATCCTCTATCTGTAAAAATGGTTTCGCAAATCTGGGATGGAAACCCAAGACATCCAAAACTATTTTATCACCCCAAACCACCTCCCATCTATAAGGACAGTGAAGCATCAAATGATAGATGGATTCTCCACAAATAAAGCATAGGAGGCAAACACTTGTGAGATGAAAGCCCTCTTTCCTCAAGTTATCCATATTCAATAGCTTCAGCAGCACCACTGTCCAGAGGAAGAACTGCACCTGTGAGAGAATCGACCTGAACCAAACCATCTTGGTCGACTTTCCCCCATCGTATCACCTATCAGTGCTACCACTAACTTCCACCAAATCCAATCACTTATGATAACTTCCTTTCCAGTCTTTCCATCCATCCATCTCATTTCAGAAACACTCATTCTATGCATCTATTGTTTCTTGAACTTGATTGCCCAACATTCTGCTCCATAAAATAAAGCATGGTTGACCTTATAAGCATCTTATAAATATTTTCCCCTCAATGTTAATGGTATGTCTTGTATAGGACACCAAAAGCACATCTATTGGTAATTAATCATAACAACTCCCTCTTTTTCTTTTCTTTTTTTGATTTTGACAAGTAACTACTCCCTCCTTTTTACTCCTATTTTTAACATCATATATTCTGCTTTAATCCAGCTTAGATAAAAAATCTTGATTCTAAAACCTTATTCTAAAATTCTAGCTTGGCATTTACCCCCTTTATTCCCGTTAATCAAAACAATATCATCATCAAACAACCTCTTGTATATGCCAAATCAACTCATCCATAAAAATGGAAGAGATCAGGTCTAATGCCAACCCCTGTTGTGATCCTACTATGATTGAAAACTAGCTTGCCTCCCCCCAATTGCTGTAATACAAATAACAGCAACTTCATACATATCCTTAGTAATGTAAATACATCTACTTGAGACCCCCTACTTTTCCAAAGCCCACCCATTTTTTCTCTTTAAGGACCCTCTCATATGTTTCCTTTTAGTCAATAAAGACCATATTGAGATCTTTCTTCTCTCCAAAACATTTCCATCAATTACCTAAGTAAAAAAATTGCTTCAATCATAAATCAAGACAGATTTTCTAGTACGTTATTTCATGTCATAGTCTGTGTTCGATCACTTTCTCCAAAAGTTATATGGTATGGCTCATTAACTTGATCCCACAATAATTGGTGCAACTCCAAATTTCTCTTTTGTTTTTGTAAATAGGTACCACAATGCTTTTCTACTATTCTTCGTCGAACAAGATCATCAAGATACCACCTGGTCCTAAAACCTTCCATATTGTTGTCTTTCTTAAAGCTAATCTAACTTCAGCTGCCTTGAATCTATAAAATTGCCTACCATCTCCATTCTCATCAGCACTATTGATTCCTCCTAAACCATCATTCCCTGCGTGGTCCTCCTTTAATATTTGTTAAAAATAGTACTTCAACCTTTGTATAATCTCCCCGCTCTTCATCAAGTCTCTTTAATCCTCATCTTAATGCATCTAGCATGATATAGGTCTTTATGTTTCCTTCCCTCATTCAAGCAAGTCCATAAACATCTTTCTCACTATTCTTAAAACCTCATTTACAATATAGGTATTATTATGTCTTAATTTTAGCCTCGTTTATTGCTTCCTTAGCTTTTGTTTAATGCTTCGGTATCTTTCTAAATTCCATTGTTCCCAACCTTTTGACAAGCCTAATAACAGGACCTCTTTACTCTAATAAATGTTTGAACCTCAACATTCCACCACATTTTTTTTTTTTTTGGATGATTGTTTTTACCCTCTAGATTCTCCAAGAATCTCTTTCAGTTCTCTTTTACTAGAAGTGACCAACTCATTCAACAAAGTATTAGTTTCTTCTATCATATTACAGTTTCCTTCGTTCATCAACTTATATCTAAATAACACTAATGTTTTCTCTTCTTTAGACTCCACCATCGAGTTTTTAAGCACGTACTTTCTCCTTTCCTTCTTCCATCTCTCAAAACATAATTTTATTCATTAACATCTACTTATCCCAAAAAAAAAAAAAGGCTATATCCTACAACAACCTTGAGATCTTTATACATTAACCGCTCGATCCTCTTAGTGACAAAAAGCTTAGTCTGCCTCCTGTCTGATCCACTTTTAAAAGTCACCAAATGTTCTTACTTTTTGAATAACCTGTTTGCTATTGTAGAATCATAAGCCATTCCGAATTATACAATTGCATTTCTACCTTGTTCTCAAAACCCATATCCATGAACTCTCTTGTATCTTCCATTGCCTTTCCTTACATGCTCATTTAAGTCTTCCCTATAAATATTCTCTCTGCCTCAAGAATATCTTGAAATAACGCATCCATATTTTTTTCAAAATTGTCTTTTAATGTTTTCATATAATCTTACCGATGATACATATGCATTAACTATGTTAATTAATATATTCATAAAACAAGTTTAATTGATATTATTCTATTACTAGTTGTTCTGTTAGTATCAATAATTTCATCCTTTGATCTTTATATATTATTTTTGTATTTTCTTGTGTGCCAAAGTATGTAGCCATCGATCTGCTTGGCTTTTTTTCCCTTGCACTTGGTGACTTAAAGGCATTCTATATTGACTCTCCTTTTTTCTATTGTATCTATCAACCCTTAGCTCTATACACTTACCAACCCTTGGCCACTTCTCGTTGCAATTGACATTTATGCAGCGCTTCGCTTCCAAGGATCACCTTAGCTAACCCTCACCAATTTCTCACTACATCCAGTTGATAATGCACCATACTGCTTCCGAGAAAAGTCCTATTATAAATTTAGAATAATGAGTTTTCAGGATTCAATGGCTAAAAGATTTTATAGGGCTGCAAGTACCAACCTAACACAACCCTCCTTTATCTGGGCTTGGGACTGTCCATGCAAGACAACGGCAACGCTGGCGGGGTTTAGGGGTTTTACAATTTATATCATGAAGAATAAAAAGATGAACATGTACAGGATTATAGATAGTCAATTGTCAGCAAACCAATGTAAAAAGAAGAAAAAAAACGACAACAACAAACAAACAAACTTAATCAGCATAGCACCATTGTATGACTATTAACAGGTCTTCAATCAGTTCAACAGATTAAATAAATATAAGACACAAGAATACCCGGTAAGCGTTGAGCTTGTTCTCGGGCTTATCCTTCCTCTGTTCAGCTCAGCGACTAACAGCATCAGCCATTGATTGATCCATCCTATAAGCAGGCCCCAACCTTCCATCAATCTTCATAACAACCTCTCTGAAGATCTAAGAGTTTTTGTCCTTCTTTATCTCATCTTACAGGTTGGTTTTTCAACTTTGAAAAGTGACTCCTACAAGTACTTTCCAAAAGTACTCGTGCAATCACTTTTGAAAGTGAACGTGCAAGCACTTTTGAAAAATACTCATGAGAGTACTTTTTAAAAATGCTTATGTAAGCACTACAAATAACAAATAAATAATTGTGGAATGGACCTTGAATGGACCTTGAGCACATAACTCTTCGGGTTTTGTGCAACATCTTGGTTTCCACATGATGCCTCGTTAACCGTGAAACATAAGTACAAAGGTTTCTTGATAAACTAAATACATTATATCAAGATTGTTTGCATAAGAATTGGTGCGGTGTTTTGTTAACAAATGTTTGCCCTTCTCTTTTTTGGGTTTTGCCCTATTTTCTTTTGCCTTTGTTTTTGTTTTTTGTTGTTTCTTGGTTGTTGGGGATCTCTCATCCCCTTTTTTCTTCTCTTTTCTTTGGCTTTAATAAAGTTTTTTGCCAATCAAAATAAATAACTAAATAAACAGTATTCCAGCCCACCAAATGATATGTTTTGGCCTCTTCCATATCATTCCAAAGAAAAATCCCAACACAAATTTCCAACTTTGAAGCCATCAACAAAGGAAATGTATAAGAAGATAAAAAGTAATTGGGCATGCCAGCTACAGAGCTCTTGATGTGAGTGAATCTACCTCCTTTCAAAAGAAGTGGAGTGATGCAGAATCAATCTAGGGAAAGCACTGATAATCTGCAGAGAATTAAAGGAGAAATAGGACTAAATTTTTGGAGGTTTACATGGACTGATTAAAAGGCAAAACAAAGACTGATTTAATGAAGGTTGCTCTTTGTAAGGTCACTAGAACTATCAGATAAACTGCAGAAAGAAGGTAAAGATTAGACTGAAATAAGGGTTTATAGATGGCTGATTGAAGACTTGGGACAGAACACGGACAGATTATAGGCTACGATTTTCAGGATGTAGGGGATCTAACTAAAGCTGTTTTGAATGAGCAGAACAGAAGGATTAGTTAGAGGTTCTGTGCAGACTAAAACTGGACAGAAATAGAACCCAAACAGGTGTTGTCGTGTGACTGAAATAGAGGCTACAGGTTGCTGGTTTGGGGTCAGAACAGGCACTGAATTGTGGTACAGAGAAGGGTTGAACAGAGGTCTAAAATAGTGAAAGAAGGGTACTGAATAGGGCTCAGATTTAGGACAGTATAGGGGACTGTTTAGTGACAAACAGTGGATAACAGTTGAGTGTTAACAGAGTGGGTTTTATGGGTATGTATGGACGGCCGCAAGGTCCAAATCCAATTTTGCTTGGATCTGAAAACAACAAAACAGCACAGGGAAAGGGAAGGTATGAGTGTAATGGCAAAGGAGAAATTGGGTTAAAAGATGGAATCAGTGAAGAGAATATGAGAGAAACCTGTGTAGCAAAGTTTCTTTTATAAGGAAAAAATATTTATTAATAACTAGCTGAAAGGGAGGAAAAGAGATGGATGAGAGATCCCTGAAACAGAGAAAAGAGAAATACGGGGAGAACCCCACAAAAAACCACAACCCTACACCAGCCCCTACACTTAAGAAGCCCCAATAGTATTTGACCAATCCCATACAAGGGCCCCTTGGGGGAGACCCTCGTACCCTTTACACCGTCTTGCCCAGAAAATTATCAAATCTTTGGCCCATCTATACACTTGGTATTCCAGATCTAAATGACCCTTAAAGACACGAGTGTTCCTCTCCCGCCAGACCTCCCAACATTCCGCTGCAGGAACTAGCTTCCATATCCTCTTCCCCATGTTGTTAAAAACATCCAATCTCCATCCTTGAAGGAGACCTGTCAGGTTCAAAGGGGTTGTTAACGTGACCCAAAAATCCTTCACGATGCCGCCCCATATCCCCTAAGCAAAGGGACAATGGATGAGAAGATGGGAAGTGGATTCCCCATTCTGATAGGGCAAGAGGCAAATGCTAGGAAGATGGAAACCATTTCTTCAAAGCATGTCCATAGTCGAGATTTTGTCCAAAGTCACAGTCCACAGAAAAAAATGGGACCTAGAGGGGGACCGCATTATACCACACGAAACACCAGAGCCCTGGCACCTCCTTTGTATTTGCCACAGTCATAGCACAATCACACCAAAAAACTGGCCCCCCAAGCCTTCTTTCACACCTGGCAATCCACTTGACCCAAGCAAACCCGAGCATTTTGGAACCTGGCCAATAAAGTTACCACCCTCGGAATCTCCCAATCAAAGGCTGCATGACGATGATGCGGATGCCATACTACCTCTCCTCCATGGACCGACATATGCTCAGCCACCATTGCATTAAGCTCCACAGCTAGGGCAAAGATGTCGGGAATTCCGCCTTCAGAGCCCTCACCCCACACCAAACATCCTCCCAAAATTTAATATGCCTCCCATCCCCAACCTCATAGGCCAAACTGCCCTTGAACATATTCAGAGACTCATGATTCCTCTCCATGAACTGCAGCCATGCAGACCCCGAGGCACCAAATGATCCCACCCATCAAGACACCCATACTTAGCTGCCACCACCTGCCTCCATAAGCTCCCCTATTCACCAAATCTCCAAAGCCATTTGCACAACAATGCCCAGTTCATAGGTTGCATTCTACGTAGCCCGGTCACCCCTCTTACCTTAGGAGTGCAAACTTTGTCTCAAGCCACCAAGTGCAGCACCTTGTCATCTTCCCCTCCTTTCCAAAGAAAATTCCTCTGGATTCTTTCCATTGTTTTACAAACTGAAGTTGACGCCACCAACAGGGATAAGTAATGAATCGGAACGCTAGCCAAAGACAACTTGATAAGGTTCAGCCTACCCCCTTTTGAGAGATTACGAGTCTTCCAACCATTCAAACGCTTCCACATCCTATCAATAACGAGACTTCAAACATCTTTCCACTTGAATGTAGAACCAAGCAGTACCCCAAATAAGTGGAAGAAAGACTACCCCTCCTGCAACCGAGGTCATGTGCTAGTTGGTCCAGATTTGGAACCCCTCCCACAGCTATCAAAGAACTCTTTGCAAGGTTGAGACGCAGGCCTGAGACCGCCTCAAAGCATTTAAGCACACATTGGAGCATCCTTATATACTGTTGAGAAGTGTCGTAAAAGATGATTGTGTCATCCGCAAATTGCAAATGGGACACCACCACTTCCCCTCAACCCATAGGAAACCCAACTCCACAGTCTTCCTAATCAAACCCCCCAACACTCTCGCCACCAGCAAGAATAAAAGCAGGGACAAGGGATCACCCTATCGCAACCCCCTGCTACAACCAAAGTTTCCCTGAGGCACCCTGTTAATTAGGACCGAGAACAATGTTAGGCTAAAGCATTTTCACATCCACTCCCTCCACCGAACCCCAAAACCACACCTCCTCAACACATACATCAGAAATTCCTAATTTATGTAGTCATACACCTTCTCCAGGTCCAACTTGCATAGCGCTCTTGGCTTTTCCTCTCTGATTTGAGCATCATTGCATTCATTAGAGCCCATCTACCATGGTTCTTCCCTAAAGAAAAGCTCATTGCTCCCTTGACACGATCCCCGGGAGCACCTCTTTCAGCCTTATAGCCTGACATTTGGAGATAATTTTATAGGTGCTTCCCACGGGGCTCACTAGTCTAAAATCAAATAAAGAATCGGCCCTTCCTTCTTAGGAATCAATGCAATGTACGAGACAGTACTCCCCCTGTCCAAGAAACACATATCCTAAAAGTCTTTCATGACCAACATCAAATCCACCCTTATAACCTCCCAGCACGCCTTATAAAAAGCCAAGGTGAAACCATCCGGCCCTACCTTATCTCCATCCAACAACCAAACTACCTTTTTGACTTCTTTTACCTTAAAAGGTCTCTCTAACCATTCAGCTTGGCCATCCTCAAGTTGAGACAACTACAGCCCATCCACTTTCAGCCTTGTCTACCTATCATCCCTGTATAGATTCTTGAAGAAGTCCTCCACGTGCCTCTTAATTTCCTCCTCATTTACCACCCTCTCCCCCCCAACCTAGAAACTATGAATGTTGTCAATAGCTTTGCGCTAGGGGTGGCAATTCGTGTTGGCGGGTCAGGTTCATGTCGTATTGAGGTAAGGGTATAAGACTATTTGGCTCAACCCTAACCCAACCCATTTATAAACCGTGTCAAAGCAGGTTAACCTATTTTGACCCGAAACACGTTTAGGGTCAACCTTAACCCGCTTATATTCATGTTGGGTCGTGTCAGGTTCGCAGGTTATGTGGTAATTCGTCTTGGCAAGTTGGGTTCGCATTGTGTCAAGGTAAGGGTATAAGATGATTTGGCTCAACCCTAACCCAACCCATTTATTAATTGTGCCAAAGCGGGTTGACCTGTTTTTACCCGAAACCTGTTTAGGATCAACCTTTACCCGCTAATTTTCGTGTTGGGTCGTGTCGGGTTCGTGAGTCGTATCAAACATTGTCACCCCTACTTTGCGCGCATTAGCCATCTTATGAAAGAATTTGGTATTGTTATCTCCCTCCTTGGGCCACTACTCTTTATTTTTAGCGTCACATCACCTCCTCCATAGCTAAAACCCTTTCAAATTCCACCCACAACTCCTACATGGCTCTCCTCTCCTCCGCCACTAGACCTTCCCTCTCTTCCTTAATATCCCACCGTTGAACCCCTTCCAGGCAAACACATTTTCACCTCTATCTCCTCACACCTCTGCCTGACCTAATGCTTATGTTATTGATTTACCTTCTAACTTGGGGATTAGCTCAACATTCAATGTTGAAGACATAGTTTTGTACCATGCAATTATTTCTCCTTTTGCATTTATTCAGATACAAACTTCCTAGCATACGCAACCTTTACAACCACCACCACCTTTAAGGCAGAGGCGTGAGATAAAGGACATCCTTGATGAGGAAACAGTTTCCATTCAATATGGTGACTATCAACGCTATCTTGTCAAGTGGAATGACAAACCTTTGATCAATAGTTTGTGGCTAACACACGACAAGCTCCAGCAGATAGATCCTAACATCTTAGAGTGACACCAAAGTTCTATTTCACCAAAAACGAATCCTTCTCAGGTGTGGGGATTTGATGAGGGCATCTCGCCACGTAGCTCCCTCAAAGTGTACCAACATAAAAGGAGGGTCCTTGTGAGCCTATACATGAATTAGGATGTATCTGGAGAGCATCGCTTCGATCAGGGACTAATTCGGATGAGATTTGAACTCCTTGCTATTTTGGAAGCATGTGGGGCCCAATTTCCTTCTTTGTGGGGCCACATGTAGACATTTTTATTAGAGGACGTGTGAATGACACTAATGTTTTATTTCAATTTATTTTGGTTTTTATAGTTTTTATTTAGAGTTTATAGACACTTTTTGTGTCTAGAGTAGTTTAGGACATGTTTGGCATTTTATTTTTTATATGGGATGTAATGGCAGAAAGGGATTTTAGGCCTATTTTAGGCTTAGTCAACTTCTAGAGAGGGGGAGACGTTTTTTGTGCTTTTCTATTTTGTGTAAACAAGGGTTAAAACCATATTCTGAAATTTATAAATAAAGAGGGAGGGACATCATGGTCAACCACCCTACTTTTGATTCATATTTTTGAAAGTTATTTGCTCTCTATTGCTCCACATGGCTGAAGCATCTCTTTTTCAAGTTTTGCCTTAAAACGTGTACCTTGGTTGGTGATTTCCAAGGGAGGATTGGTGATTTTCCTCAAGGTATTGCTCTTGTATCTCCATCCCATCTTCTTCGCTTCATACTTTTGTTACTGGTTTTCTCTTGAAACCTTGCTGTCCACAGTCAAAACCCAACTTCATCATCTTCCTTAAACCACCAAACACCTCCATAATCCATTCCCTTCATCTCATATCTCCCCCACACCATCTGACCACCTGTCCACATCATCCCATCACCCTATTTCAACATACAATAACCCCCATCATCCCCCACCCATTCAGCAGTCCCAAAACACCAGAAAAAATTCCTAAAACTATCCAAGAAACCCCAAACCCTGCTGTCCAGGATTTTCCAGCAAGCATCCTTGCTTGATTTTTTTGATTTTATATATATATATATATTCCCTGACCTGTGGTTACACTAGGAGTCTTTTCCTTAGTTGTTTTGATTGATCAAACCCCAAAACCCAAGCTTCTATACCCCACGGTCAGGTTATTTTACATGGAATTTTGATACTTTTATACTTAGGCATCACCTTGCTTGCGGGTCAACACCTACTAAACCTGTAGAGTAGTAGCTACTTGGGAAGCATGGCCCTCTTGATCCTTGGTTGATGAAGTCCACTCATATTGTTTGAAGAGGTAAAAGGGTGTACTGTTTTGCACAATAAGTGTTTGACAAAACACCTAAAAGGCTGAAGACTTGGCTCCTTGGGTATAACTTCAAGAAAGAGGTCCTCATCTTGTTCAGATATTGATAGATATATTTACCTTGTTACTTATTACTTTCTAACCTAGATAAAAGTCCTTTACCTTGTCTGATATCATACCTCACCCATGCCCTTTGCTTGCACAACCCTTTGTCCCCTTTAGTATACTTTTACCACTTTTAATACTTGCAGCCTGTGCCTTATATGACCCTTCCATAAACTCTCATTAGACTCTTTTAGTAGGTCCTTTGCCGTGATCATTTAGCTATCTCTTGGTATAGATGGTAGTTGATAACATAATCATACTACCCTTTTATTTTCAGATTTTATACGTCATTTACTTGCTAGATTGAGTAGTTTTATCACTAGTTCTCCTTCTTTGTTACTTTTGAGCACTCGATAAGAATACGAATCTAGTTTATTGTTGATTTGCTATCTTTATTTACTTGTGGATCTCTATGCACGTCACTTTTATCATGCATGCTACATCAGAGATAATCTTGGGTCGCAACCCACCACACGATTTCCAATTTCAAAACATAATTCAAAAACTGATTTTATTCAGGTCATGTGTAGCCTTTTTATAGGCTTTACAATGCTTCAAAACAAATAGAATCCTAATCTAATTAGACTCCTAGATTCTAGGACTCTTTGTAGACCAACTTTCCTAGACTTAAAACAACTTCTAAAACACAAGTCCTCCTAAAATAAAATTTCCTATAAAAGATAAAATTCTAATATTAAAAGACTCCCAAAATAACCAACTTATGGGGCTGTCAACTAGGACTTATGGTCCCCAAATATTGACCTTTTAAAGACTCCTATTTAGGCCCAAATTATGGGCTGTACGACTTAGCTCATGTAGGCACAAATTTTGGCTGATTAAACAGTCCAAAAATAAGGCAATTTTATGGAAATCTAAGGCAACTGCACCTTGTTACACTTAAACCCCTAAAAAAATAATCCCAAATAAACCCCTTGACCAAAAAAGGCCTTATTACAAATAAAATCCCGACCTAAAAACCTAACGACTTGGACTTTAGGCCTTGTTACAATCATGTATTGAGGCCTAACCATGGTCTTCCAATTTCTTTTTGCCAACATGATATGCTCCCGCATCATGGAGCTTCTTCCAATGCAGACTAATGACTTAGCAAACCTCTTTGCTTAAGAGTGGCATATCAGTGTTTTAAAAGGCTCATAGATCATGCACCTCAAGGCATGCTTCAAGAAAAATCAGATCCAAAATGCACTGGGGCGTATAAGAAGCATTGTATGCTCCAAAGGCATACATCTCTCATCTTGAGGGATCAATTAAGCATAAACCTCACATGAGCCATGCACTTGTTTCATGCTTCTAGTTAAGAGTGTGCACCTCACATGAATTTTAATTAACTTAAGGCCCAAAAAATTAAAAGAAGATAAGGAAATCCCACATAGTTCCCATCATACCACAGACCTGGGTTCCAAACACCTCTTCACCTATTAATTACTAACCACTGACCCACTTGCTTATCAAAAAAAATTTGTTCTTTCTCAATATATTGAATAAGTAACAAGGGTGGATAGGAGAGTTTAGGGCTAGCTCCAACCGATTGTAACCCCCATCGAAAGAAGCCCTAATAAAAAGAATCCCCCATAGCTGGAAGCCCCAATTGATTGATCCCAGCTACAACATTCACTGTTGAGGATGCCCTGTTACGCTATGTCATTTGTTGCCATTCCATACCATACTCTTTTTTTTTTTTTTTTTTTTTCCTACACAATTTGCCATTGAGGGCTATGATCTATGGCTAAAACACAGCTGTGAAAATCATTTGTTCATAAGCTAGGGAAAACCAGAATAGTCCAACATCATCCTTTTGTGGTCAAAATGGCTACACCCTCAATGCCAAACAGAAGAAAATTGTTCTGGATACCATAGGAAAACCACAAGAAAGCTTCAAACATCTCCAAAGCAACGTCCAGAGGTGTTGGCATTGCCAGCTAAACATTCAAGGCTTTTGTAAAGAACATACTGATGGCTATTCTGTATAAATTAATGACTTGGATGAACGGTCAATCAACAGTCTCAAGCCAACATGAGGGAAGGACCACCAACTAAGACTTATTCCCTGCAAAATCCAAATATACGATGGATAGTCTCTACACTTCTTGGGCCTACAAAAGCAAGTCAATTCCTTACATGGATACCTGGTTTTACAAGTTATTTCTTCTGTTGAGTCTTAGTCTGACTTGTACGTGTCAATCAAGTTGTGATGTTGCCAATCCATTTGTAATGTCAGTCCAGTTCCAAATCATGTTAGTTGTTGGTATACGCATTAATTTTTTTTTTTATGTCATTTAAGGGCCCACGGTTTTTAGCCCATGGTTTTTTCCCACTGATTTGTATGTCTGGTAAGTCGTTTCTAAGTAATAGAAGATCTATAAATATGTATCACTAGCTGTAATGAATCAAAGAAAAAATTGGGGCGTGTATCTGATACTGTTGTTGGTATCATTGCACATAATTTGGAAGGTTAGCTCGCCATAAGTCTATCTCATTTCTTATTTCACTCTTAATTTTATACCTTACAAGTTAAGTGATGAACTTAAAAGAAGTCGCTATAAATTAAGATACCAGGGAAGCGGTCAGACTTTCCGATAGGGAATTGAGCTAATTTTTTTATTAGAAAAGAATTTACTCAAAGGAAAGGGGATAAGACATTCCTATCCAAGAGGGCACCCAACTAGGGATTACCAAAAAAAAACAGGATCTCAGAAAATATTGCCCCACCCTTTCTTTACATCAACAAAAGAATTCCCAAACCTTTTACAATTTAAAATCCACATACAAAATCTAACTTTGGCCTTTTTATATAACATAGTATGTTGGCTTCGCATTGTTCTCAAAATTCCTTTGGTTCCTTTCCAACCAAATGGACTAAACACACGGCCAGGAAGAATAAGTAGCACGCACAACGATATTTAAGGACTCTCCTCAAACACCATATCCTCCAAAAAGCTCCCCAATGATCCGTGGGAATACCCACGTGAGTCCTTCCCTTAAAACCGCATGCCAGAACCTCAGTAGTGAATGGGCAATGAAATAAGATATGATTAGCCTTCTCCTCCTCTTGGTAACAAAGCAAGCCCATTTGGAAGACACATGCCCCTCCTTATGAGATTACTAAGCTAGGGAGTCGGTCCTTGATTGCAAGCAACAAAAAGAACTTTACCTTTGAAGGGGCCTTTAAACTCCACAACCTCTTCCAAAGGCCATCACACTCCCACATCTCCAAAAAGTTTTACACACGACTTCACCAAAAAATCCCCATTTTTACACAGAGTCCAAAGCCAAACATCCTCCTTTTTCCCTACTTAGATTGAAAGTCTCTACAACACCAAGAAGTCTTGCCATATGACCCATCTCCCAATCATTCAAGTGCATTCTCAAAATTACTCTCCAATTATCTCCCTCTCCTGTCCAATTCCAACAATCAGCCACTAATGCATTTCTATCTTGGGCGATAGAGAAAACTTGAGGAATTTCAATATGTAGAAGGTGATGTGAACACCATCTACCTTTTCAAGAGTAGGTGTTAGAACTTGACCCGATGATGCAGCACAATCAAGATGATACCAAAGTTGATGTATAATGATAGTCACGAATATCAATAAAACCCAAAGTGATGTAGTGGAAACAATAAAATAGAAAAAAGAAAAGATAAAGACCTGATTTGAAGCTTTTCCAAACCCAAAACAAGGGATCTTAGCCTTCATCAAGCTCGAATAAACCCAAGGAATCCACCTTTGAGAAAAACAACTGCTGGTTTTTAGACTTCACAAAGGACGAACACACTAGCCAAGAGCTAGAAAGCAATAAAATTCTTTATTCATCAATTTCAATTCCTAAAATTGTGGGTTAAAAGCACACACACACACACACATATATATATACCAATCTTTCCAAATCTCACCTTAATTAGACTTCCTAAAA
>JAOXJP010070452.1:0-15319 GCA_025762735.1 Platanus orientalis
TTTAGGCTTGATATTTGATTTTTAGATGATGGTTTAATTTATGTCAGACTATTAGTTTATGTGAATGGGAATGCCAGAACATGATTATGGATTATTTTCAAGTTTATGGAATTATGAAAATTTTATTAAAAGTTGATTATTGGATATGGATGGTTATGATTTATGATATGTAATTCCGTTGCGTATGAATGAAAAGAATGAACGAAAAAAATTATATGAAATTTACAGATTAAGAATCAATAAATAAATGTTCAATGTCATGTGCCAAAATATATGACCCTTCTGATGTAGGTTTCGGGGCATGACATATGTCCTTTGCCTTTGCATTCATAGCATATAGATTCTTATAATTTTTTTTCTTTTAATATTTGTTGTGATTTTCTATAGAATTGTTTCTTTCTAAAGTCAACAAACCTAAGAATCTTTTAAAGTTCTTGGCCACCATAGCCACATTTATGTCTGAATCATCATCGGATCTAGATTGTTTTGCTACTTTCAAGGCTATACTTTTATTTTTGTTTGGGGGTCTAAATTTTAGTTCAAATGTTTGAATTAACCTAATCAATTCTTCGAGTTTCACTCTCTAGATTTTGGCATTCCTCTATAACAGTTATCTTTGGGTAGAATCTTTTAGGGAGAGACCCAAGGATTTTTTCTAACAATTTTTGAATCCTTTACTTCTTCTCCAAGACATCTCATGGAATTGACAATGTCTTAAAGTTTTGTTAGAAAGCCGATGAACTGTTCATCATCTTACATATGAAGGGTCTCAAAGCTTGAGGTGAGCATATGGAGCTTAGACTGCTTCACCACACTTGTACCCTCATGGATAACTTCAAGGAGGTCTCATGCTTCTTTTGTGATTTGGATTCCATAGATTCTCCTAAATTTGTCTTGTCACAAAAATGTTTACATTCAATGCTTTGTAATTGATAAGGTTTGTAGCCTTTTTGCAACATCCCGGTATTTTTCTAATTTATCTTTAAGCTTTGTGTAATTGCTTTCTATCACAGTTTAGGTACCTACATCCATGTGTTAAGTCATATTTCATATGTTTGTCCATCCCATGGTCAAAACTTCCATGTAAAGTTCATTTGTCTTGTAAATGTCCAAGTTACGTCTTAAAAAAGACTATAGGTGAAGACTACAAGTGGACTAAAGACATGAAGCCCAAGGAAGGAAGAATGCTTCAAGAACTCTGGAGTCACCAAGGTATAATTCATGCATGCATTATACGAGATTTTGAATGTGAGTGGACCACAAGGTATACCTATCCATGCATGAGAAATTCACTTAAAGTCCCAAGGCAAATGCTCAAGAGAGGGACTGCTGAAGGCTAAGAGATAAGTTCATAATCTGGCTCCCTAATTGATTACCAGATTGGTAATCAGTTACAACCCTAATTGATTACCAATCTGGTAATTGATTACAAGCAAAATCAGTTACAAATGCATAATCAATTATCCCTATGACTAAGATAGAAAAATTTACTCTCGAGCACCTCGCCCCTTCATTGTAATCAGTTACATCAAGAGTTCCAAAATTATCAGATTTCGCAATTCATGAGTGTAATCGGTTACAGTGTAACCAATTACTAGGTCTGTAATTGGTTACACTTGTAATTGGTTTCTTGTCAATTGTGGTAGAGTCACTCTTTAACATTTTTACCTACCACGTTCTCAATTCAACAATCTTATAAATTATGTTCCCAACCACAACGTTTTTTATATTTATATTTATATTCATTGCTTTATTATTACTTTTAATTTTTGGAACATACATCAAAGATTCATTAAGCTCCATTTTTTTATTGATTTTATTTATTTATCTACTTATTATTATTTTTAATTGGTCCATACCAATCCGTATTGTGCAATTAATACGGACTAACCAATGTATTTGTACGTACAAGGCTCTAATCCATATTCTTTTTACTGATTTATTTTTTACAACTTTATATATCCTAATCCATATGAACTCAAGCATCTTCTCTCATATTCCCATAATAGAGTATCCCATACTCTATTTTCTCAATAGATGTCTCAAAATTTTTCTTGTGTTTATTTATATATTTCTTGTTTCTAAAGAGATTACTCCATAATCTTGTTTTAGTTTACAAAACAAAAATAAAGGCACGAGAAAACTTTAATATTGTTAGGAATTCATAAACTCTATTGCAAGCTAAGTACATAATAAATCTAAATTTTGGTTTATATAAGTATTAATTATTAAATCAAGAGCACATAAAATAAGACCAGATACCCTGATTTACATGTAGAAGAGTATGCAAATTCATTAGTCTACATAGATTTAGTGTTGTTACTTTGTATATAGATTTAATGATGATAGGTTATCAATCTAATCAGTATTCTATTCAATAGCATATATGATTACTAAAGAAATAGAAATTGTTGAACTTACCCAGATGACGATGTTGCAACGAATTACATAGAGAACACACCCGCAGTAGCAATTTGAACTGAATTTGAGATTGACCTATAGAGAAATTGGTGTTTCTTGTGGTAATCCACTGCCCTTAAAGTGGACATGCTGGGCTCTTATTGTGCAGTATTCTGGATCAATGCCCACCTCTAGGGGATACACCAAAATACTTCATTGCTCTGCACCACAGTGAGGTATACTCTTAAACGACTCAGATGTTCCCGTTTGTGCAAAAAAAAAAAAAAAAAAGAAAAAAAAAAGAAAAAAAAAAAAAACAGATAAAACCGTAGAGGAATAAGAAGATGAGATACATAAGAAGCTCTGTTATCTGGTGAGAAAGAAGAAGACTACTTAAACTCAATCTCACTTTTGCACACACCACTCCCTTTCTTATAGAAAATATACACAGATGAAAGCCTGTTAGCTTTCTATAACTTTAGAATAATAAATATAATCAAATTTACTAAATGCGTTATAACGTTTCCAAAAGATTTGGTTTTGAATCTCTTCAGAGCCTTCTAAAATAGCAATAACAACATATATGTCTATCTTGGGGTGTGTTTTAATGTAATGTGGAAAACTTGCAGTGTGGCCGGACCTTTATTCCATGTTTCCTGCCTAAGTATATTTATCTGATACCAGAAAGTAATGACCAATATCATGTTGATTTTTGGCATTAAACTTCCTAAGGGTTTTGAGAGCTTGATTAATATTCCTTTAAGTGTTCAAGGTTAAAGAGCAGTTATCTCAATGAAAAGACTTGATTGGTATTCCTTAGGTGTTCAAGGTTAAAGAGCAGTTATCTCAATGAAAAGCCCCAACAGTTCTGGTAAGACACTGCCAAGAGAGAGATCATGAAACTTTTAAGCTTCAGGTTACTTAAAGATGATCTCTACTAGAGAAAGTACAATCTTTGCTGAAGTAGCAACATTGCTTCAATTAAAACATAATAATCTATAATCATATCTATTGATTGAATCACTATTATCAAAGGGGGTTTAAATAGATAATAACAATGCCTGTTACAATTTAAAGAGGGAGATTGTGCATTCTTGGAAGCAATCCCGTAGTGGAAGAACTTGAACAGTGTCATCGCTTGTACCTATGTCCCCAGCGAGACAAAGTAACTAAATCAAATCCACTCTTATTATAACCATTTAATCTTACCAAATTCCCCGTATAAGAATAAACAAGGAAATTCATAATAGGGGATGATGTCAAAATGCGGACATACCTTCGTTCACCTGTCTTGGGATCATATGACCATAATTCATCCATCCGTAAAGTATATAATATCTTACCATGTTTCCAAAGACCTATGATTCTAATATCTAGATTATTACCCATTGCTCTGTGGCTGATGCAATATTCTCTGACCCATTGCTTCTTGATGTAATCCTTCAAAACCCATATCACAATATATCCATTAGATGAGGAATCAACCAGAGACAAAGAGCCTCTCAACTCAACTAGTGCCACCTTATCATATTTATCCAAGCCAAATTCAGGATAGGGAGTTAAGCTAAATTCCTCATTCCCAATGCCAAACGATAAGATCAAGTTCTCTGTTTTGTTAGGATGAAGATGGGAATTGATCTTCCAGTGCAAGGCTCCTTGTGCAAATACTGGATTCCCCTGTACAGGATGAGGAAGTGCATTGTTGAACTCTCTCCAGGACTTGCTACCCAAAGTGTATATCTCAGTCCCTAAGCTGTAAACGTGATTTACGCTGTCGAATACCCGAAAGAAAATTCGGACAAGTTTGTATTCATCAGTTGAAGGATCAAAACCCAATCCATAATTGTCTTCAAGTGGCACAGGAGAAGGTGTCTTTTCTGGTTGTAGAGCTAAAAATTCTCCTCTAAGAGGATTACATATGAACAAAGGTAAATTATTATGATAAATGTCGTGCTCGACTGGTCCAGTAAAACAAAGCAAGCCATTGCAGTAACAGCATAGACGATACTCAGGAGATTTCAAAAACCAGGGAACTTTATGGTACCTTGCCTTGAGAGTGCCTCCGTCTTCTTTAACTGGGTACAAATGTGTATAGAAGGTGGTACGAGTAACAACGAGAAGTCTGGGTTCTTCAGTGGCTCGACTAAGGTGCATTTTAGCAAGGCCTTGACTGTCGACAGTGTTGCACCAGTTTTTAGATACGCACCTGGATCGGATGAGAAATTTTATAGGAATTCTCGAGAAGATGTCTAAGATTATTTCCTCGGGGAGATCCTCCAATGTCCTCCTTCTTTTCATAGTTGGCTAATAGGTGGGCTGAAAGTCCTCTTCTTCAGAAACTTGAGTTAGGGTATGAAGTAAAAACTGCTCCTTTACATCGATTAATCTGTATTGCAAAAAAAAAAAAAAAAATCAACTTATACGAATTCTAGACGATTTATTGCCATGAACTCAAGGATTGAGGATATGATGCAGATTAGGATTTTGATGAGAAGGGCGAAGACGACGATGGTAATACTGGTGCAAAGGATGAGGTATGAGGAAAAAAAAAACGAAAGAAAAAAAAAAGAAATTCCGTTTCAGGAACCCTAGATTAAAGGAAACGTGATGAAGTTGTTCAGTAGGGTTTACTCTATTTAATGCTGAATCATAATTTATTGAGAAACGAGAGAATGCCCCGTGTACTCCCCGTGTAATTAGGATTTTAAAAGAGGAGCTAGCCTTAGTTTTAAGAGTCCGGATCTGCTTAAATTGCTTACAGAAAGGAAAAAAAAATACTAAACTATAAGAGAGAAATGTGGGTGAGAAGAAATAGAGATAGAGGAGATGTGAGTGGGAGAAAAAATAGGATACGCAATCTTTTTAGGTTTTAGAAAGGAAAGGATGTTCTGTATAGGATTTGGTGTTTAGGATGGGCTGTCATATGGAATAAAATGTATATTCTATATTCAAAAAATGCATCACCCACCAACTTTATTCCATGTGACATCCCCTGATATCCTGGATACCATCCCAACAGAACATCCTTTCCCAATTTGGAATCCTTTCTAAGAGAGAAAATTCACTGGGTAGAGATACATAGCAATTTTTTCTCCAGAAGGATTTTGTCCACCTCCCTTAATAAACACTTGGTCCGCTGAGCTTCAGGGGGCGAACATCTCAGCACCAAAAAGTGAAAAGTGATAAGTGCCCCCAAAAAGCATAAATCAGTTTTTGGTGCTGATGTGTCCATCAGTTGACACCCAGCGGACCAAGCATTCGTTTAGGGAGGCAGATACAATCTCTTCTCCAATTTTCTGGGTTGTTCACGTCAAGCAAACCGCAAACCATGTATATAGATTTGCCAAATTGGACTGACAAAATTGCCAGTAAAGTAAAATAGCATGGGGATGAGATTTTTGTAATGTACATTTACCTTTTTAACCTCATGGGAAATATTAGAAAACCGAATCCTTGGTTGTGTCTGGATTCGATGGTCTTGTTCATCTTCTCTTTTTTATGGGTTTCTTTTGTGGGTAAATCTTTTGGGTCTTGTGAGCTTTGAAGGAAAAAGGCTAGGTGGGGAACAACCTCTCTCAAGAATTGTTATTCTAAGTCAACATTTACTCTTCACCCAAAGAAGTATAGCAAGATGAAGGAGATATTGGTTGGTGTTCAAGAGGAGACCATGAGTGATGTGAAGAGGTTGTACCAAATATAGGCTAATGGGACGTTGTTTCCTGCTATTAATGTTAATGATTATCCCACTAAGGTCCAGTCTGGTTGCCTTGAATTGTAAAGAAAAGAAAAGAAAAATTAGAAAAGAAAATCCAACAAGAAAAGGAAAGAAAAGAATCATGAGAAAAACATGTGAAAACCAACTTTTCATGACAATCAGACAGCTTAAAAATGATTTTTCGAGAAAATTTTGTCATGAGAAAACCTTTTCATGGCAACCACATAAGTTTTGATTAACTTTATGGATGCTGACACTCCCTTCCTTCCCCAATGCTGACACTTCATGGATTTACACTTTTTGGGGGTGTTTATCATTTTTCGGCACTGATGTGTCTGCACCCTGATGCCTTTGCACCTCTTTGTATGAATTTCATGCATACCATAATGTTTTGTGTCCCCAACGCTATCATGAGACCCATAGACGTCTGGCAAGAAAGTTGTTGTCTATGGATAAGGATACATCTCTTTTTACCATTTCTGTGATAAAATGAAAAATTAAGGCTTTTTTAGCTGATCTTTAGCAGCCACAGGTGTGGGCGGGTAAACTCAACTAAAGAGGATTTCTTGCAGCACTAAGACGTGCGGCAACTCTGAAGTGCCTGGCGCTGGGTGACATGTGTCCGAAAAAAAAACAAATAAAACACCCATATATGTTGTTTCTCTGGTGCAAGATGTGTGTTTTATTTTTTTGGTTGCTTTTTTGAACACATATCACCCATCTCCTTGCGCTTCAGGGTTGTTGCACGTCTAAGCAGGAAATCCATTTTAAAACTCAAAAGTATTATTACTAACTCAAGACCGGATCTCTCTTATGAGTTGGACGGTCCTACGAACAGTTCCAGATGCACACTAACACCCCCCCCCCCCCCCTCTTAAAAAAAAGAAGTGATAAAACACCTTATTAGGGGTACGGGTGGAATCTACTCCTCTGTGAGAATCAATCCACTCCTATGTGAGAATCAATCAAAGCCATTGTGGAAACAATCAGGTATCCAACGATTCCAAAAAGATCTCCACCTGTGACGATATACTACAGGGTGACTTGGAAGATTTGAGCCAGATCTTAAAAAGTGGAACAAAAAACAGATTTAGAAGAACAATAGCATCCTCAACAAATCATTGGAAATCTCCTCTATAAAGGTAAATACATCTAACTGATATGGATAGAAATATTAATGATTGATTTAAAAATTACAAACATTTCAAATATCAGAAATTTGTGATCCTTACATAATCATTTTCTCACAATTTGTAACCCAGAAGTCATTGTAGAAGGCACCTATATTATGGAACTTGAAGAAGATGTAAACCATGAAAAATCCCCAAGTAAAGTAGGAAGACATGTTCTTACAAGAAATGTGCAACCTCTGGGTGGAGGTTGATAGAGTTAAGGTGGAAAGGAAGAATAAGGACCTTGGGAACGTTAAGTGGGATTTACGTGTCCCTGGAAAGGTACTCATAGATAAGTATGTTCATTTTCAAGGACTCTACAACTATCTCAAGATGAAATGATATCCAAAACATGGCCTGGAAATGAAGAAAACAAATTTAGGTATTTACATCTTTCAATTTAGCCATTAGATGGATATTCAAAGAGCCCTGGAGGGGCAACTGTGGATTTATAACAAGAGCCTGATTCTAATTCAAAGATGACGTCTAGGCATCAACTTGAATGAGGTCCAATTTGGTGAATTAGAATGTTGGGTACAGATCCACGAAGCCCCTTTCGACTATTATACTAAAGCTATGGCTAAATATCTCTTTATCAAGATAGGAAATTTCAAAAGTTTCGATAAAAGAGATCTATAATAAAAGTCGGGTTTCGATTTGGTAAACCTCTTATATCAAAATTACAACTCAAATAGATGATTTACCTGATCTCACACTCCCACTTATCAATGAGGAATCCCTAGCATTTGCTATTATTGTCGTATAATTGGACTTGTAAATCTATAGTTGATTCGTGCATAGGGTTAACCAATCCTTTGGTAACCTAGAAAGCTTTGAGAAAGAGAAACTTTTAGAGCCTATATTATCAAAACTTGAGAGGTTCTCTTGGGGAGAGTTGTGCTATGTAGTAAAACTAGCCTACAAGGAGGTTTCTACAGATACGACCATAATATTCTTCATCCATACTATTAGAACTCTCGCCAGAGTCACCGGGAGTTATTACTAGCTACTTTGGTTGGAGCCATCAGAAGTGATTTGGGATGTCCATCGGAGACACTAAATGTGTGGAACTTGTAAGACAAGTGGAGTTCTTGTGGTACTTATAAGTTGATTTGCTTTTTATGTTTTTACTTATATAGATTAGAGATAATCTAGTAATAAAATTACTAGCTCAGTGAGGAGATTTCGGAAGTGGACGTAGGCCCGTGTACCAAACCACTATAAACTCTCTGTATTATTTGTGGTGTGTGAATCTTGTGCACATTGTGGTTTTTATGTATTGAACACTTATTTTGAAATTGGATTTAATTCTGAATTAAGTACAAAATCAATTGATTTGGAAATGTTCACATTTGTGTTAAAAAGAAAAAAATCATTAAAGTTTAAATATTGTAGAATTGGTGGAAGCTATCAGCACTATTCCCACCCTGCTATAGTTCGCTATAGTGCATGACAGAACCCCATGATCTATGATAGTGTTCCTTATGTGCTTGGATATTGTAATTGATTGTATTATATAGACCGAAAAGAAAAAGCCTATATAATAGAAACTATAAAAGAGCTAGCGCTCCCCCCCCCCAATATTTAATAACTATTTAAGGCCAACAAGCCGGCCTTACCTTTATATATATATATATGGCGTTAGTGCCCAGCTGAAAAACTATAGGGACCTCGCCTACATTGTGAGTGAGCATGTCCAGTTCTGCAGTAGAGATGGTATTGAGAAACAACCATCAACTATAACCCCAAAAGAACTAGATTTCATAAACAACATAGATGAAGAATGAAGAGAATATCATATTGAGGAAATCGTCTTTCTTTTGGAAGATAAGCTCTAGTTATAATCTTAAGTAATTTAGTTAAAATAGAATTTGGATCATATAAGTTCAAAAATTTGAGATTATCCTATTCACCCCCCTCTAGGCTTATCTGGGTGTATACATAGTAATTTAGTTATAAATGATAAAAACATCTATATAAGAAAATGATTAATTTGAGCTAACCTCCCTTCTAATGTACATGACAACCATTTGAGGTCATGATGAAATAAAAACCTAACTTTGAGAATTATGGATTTGCAAACAAGGTATATAACCATCTGCAAATTTCTAGAGGAGAAATAAGATTAGATCAAGTAGAAAAAGAAATCATAAGTTCTCTCTGCTAGTTAGTGCATCTCAAATGGTGAGGAGTATTTTTTCATTCTCTTAGCTTGATCCTCTTGTTAGTCAACATTTTTTTATTAAAAAAAGGAAGCTAAAAAACTAAAAGTGAAAACCTTAAGATTTAGTGCGCCCCCTTAACGAATGCCTAAGGTCCACCCATATGCAGGGGCAGACACATGGCGCCAAAAAGTGTAAATCACTTTTTCGACACCATATGTCCACCTTTGCATATGGGCAGACATTAGGCATTCATTAAGGGGACATGCCAAATCCGTGCTGAAGTGAAAACTGAGTCAAAAAGAGTATGAATGCAATGATTAAAGAAAATAACAAACAATAATTTTGGTACAACAAAGCTTACAGTTACTTTCGTAAAGGAGAGGTATATATTGCATGTTTGTATAATTTTCAATTAAATTTTAAATGGGTTTTATAATTTTTTAAAACATACAATTACTACTTATTTTATATAAAATTAAACAATATTATTTATCACAAAAGAGTTAAGTGAAGTTGTTTATTTTTTCTATAATTACAAAAAATAAAATAAAATAAAAGAAAGGGTGGGTTTTAGTTTGGCAAAGGAATTCAAGTTGAAAATATTAATGTTAAAATTTTTTTTTGTTAATATCTATATACACTAAAACAAAGGGTTGTCTACATGGACAACCCCTCCTAATTTTATTTAGTTTTTTGGGAGTGCCACATGGACAACCCTAAAACGGTTTGTCCTCCCTTATCCCTATTTTTTCCCATTCACATCTCCTTTATCCCTATTTTTTCTCACCCACATCTCTTTTAAGATGAATTAAAAACTACCAAAAGAGCCATGTGCACATTCCTACTTCTCTCACATTTTCTTTCATTCCTATTTCTTCTTTCACATCTTCACGGGTCTTACATTGTGTAACACGCAAAAATCACCAACCACTCAAAGAAAGACACATGGAAACATCAAACTAGGCCAACTCGGGTCCCAGTTCAAGTCCAACTTGAACCAAGAAGCACCGGTACAACGCAAGAGAGCCTTGTCACTTTCTTGAGATGTTGAACACGTCAACATCAAAGTAGTTACTATTCAAAACTCTAACAAAGACTGATTTTTAGGTTGAATATCAATCTCTACCAGATTCACCTTTGAAACTTATCGTGGAGAGTCTACCCATAAATCCTCTAAGGAGATAAGTCAAAAGAAGATCAAGGGAGTCAACTGGATCAGTTCCAAACCTCCTAATGTGTAGGGAAGAGATCAAAATGACTGAAATATAAATCCAATGAATACAGGAACAAGAGTTAGCCATCTATATAAAGGAGGACTGCCCTCATTCCCTAAGTACGAAAAATAATCTCATCTAAAATCCTCTTAACATATCTTCATCATGCTTCTCTAACTTGACCATTGGAGGAGGCTTATTGGTAGGTACCACACTGGTACATGATTCTTCAAAGAAGGTTTCAACTCTGGTCAACCACCTTGTTTGGTCAGCTCCAAGTGATCTAGGGAGGGTGAGTTGAGCTAATCGGCTGTATATCAGAAAATTACATCGACACACAGGATTTTAACTTTCTTAAAAAGCTATATACAGTGGAGATTCACTGTATTTTTAATACACATTGGTCATTGACCCATGTTTACGTGGGGCATTCGCTAGTCTCTCTTAAAATGAATTAAAAACTACATAAGCCACGTGTGCACTTTCCTACTTCTCATACATTCTCTCATTCCTATTTCTTCTCACATCTTCACGGGTCTTCCAAGGGATTTCAATTTTCTTAAAAATCTATCTGTGTTTACATGGGGGATTCACTAGTTTCATTAATATTGATGGATCTTTCAAAGAACCTTTAGAATTTTGTACTCCTAATATTTTGTCCCTTTTTTGTTGATAATACCATCCATGCTTTATGAAGTAGAATATTGAGTAGACAACGAACAACACTTACATAAAATGAGTGTAGCTGAAATGGGGATGTTGAGATGGATGACTGGCAAGACTACAAAAATGATAGAATTAGGAATGAATCCATTCGTGGGAGCTTAGGTGTAGCACCAATAGGTGATAAAATGAGGCAAAGTCATCTGAAATGGTTTGGTTATAGGCAACGAAAGACCAATGACTGCACCGATGAGGAGGAGTGAGATGATGCAAGTTCAAGGTGCTAGAAGGACTAGAGGATGGCCAAAATTGACATGGGTTGAAGTAGTAAGGAGTGACATGGAAGCTTGTAATTTAATGGTAGATATGGCCCTAAAAAGAGAAGAATACAGGAATAAAATGTGTAGCCCAACCCAAATAGTTAGAATAAGGCTGTTTGTTGTTGTTGTTGTTGTTTGTTGATAATAGCCTAGTATTTTGTCTCATCACACTAAAAATACAAAAAAATTTAAAGAACATTTGTTAAATTTGACAAAAATTAAAACCATGTTCTGAAACAATTGTTTCTTGACATTTTAATGTACATGCACAAATGTCTCCCTAAGATGAGTTTAAAATAGGTGAGCATCCGTTTCTCATTCCCTTCATTTCATGCACTCTCTAGGGAAACTCATTTTTCATTCCTCTTCGTAGGAACGAAAGCTTTTGTATGTATATGGAGAAGTGACATAAAGATATGTTAAGTCCATATGTATTGTCAATTCCATGCCATTGTTAGATGGGTTGTATTAGGCTATGGTTTTATGTTGTTGAGTCATAGGTATGTAGTTTGTCAATCCCATGGTTAAACAATATATGTATGGCTTGTAAGAGTCCCAAATATGGCAAAGATCATCAATTCATCATGAAGATTCAAATGGACCAAAGACAAGATGATTAAGACAAGGAGTTGGGCTCCAAGTGCTCTATCCAAGACAAGTTATATGCATGCATTCATTTAGGCATTTAGGATGCAGGAGTAAGCCCCAAAGTGGCCTAGGCATATGTATGGCCAATGGCCAAATGACCGGGTGAGATGCCTAAGTGAAGACCCCCCCAAAAATCCTCATATCACACATCATAGGACTCCCTGACCGCTCTCTAAGTGCCTAACCAATTAGGAGTCTTAGACTGTGGCTCCAGAAAGAGTCCAATCAATGATGCCCTATGTGCTTTGATTGATCAGGTGCAAGGGCCTAGCCGGTCTCCAAGTGCCTAATCAGTATTGGCTTGACTGGTCTCCAAGTGCCTGACTGATCAGGACACTCAGACACAAGCACCCAAGGGAGTTGCCCCTTGAGGCCTGGCCGGTCATGCGACAGGTCTTAGCTTGATTGGTCTCTATGTGCTTGACAGGTCAAGGGTGCGAATTAGACATATTGAAACTCTATTTTTTGATCAAGACCACAATTATTTGCCCATTTTGGGAGATTCCAATCCCATGGTTAAGAGTGGATTCCGTCCACTATAAAAGGGAAAGTTTCCCTTAAGGGAAAACACTTCAAGCACTTCAAAGAGTGTAAGAATCCTTTCCAAATTAGAGCCTCCATTGAAGGAAAACTCTCTTCTCCATTGTTTTGAGCTTTAAAGCCATTCTACCTTGTGAGAAAAACACTCTTTATGTAACGCCCCCAAACCTAGACTCGGATATGGATCCGTATCACTCCAGATTTGGATTTGTTACTATTCAAAAATCCTATAATCTACATAAGATTAACCCAAAACATGGGCCCACAAATGAGATCCAATACAGTCCACATAGTTCTCGTTAATTTTCCTTATGTCCATTTAGCTCGATAATCACATTTCAATAATTACGTAAGCGTAATCAATATTCAAATATCTTATAAACATTTAGTTCAATAAAAGTGCAGAAGTGTAATCTAAAATCCACAAAGATCATAGTAGTCCAATAGTATCATATCAAAAGAGAGATATCACTAGGGTGCCCTCTCACCCAGATATACAAAGGGAAACATCTACTAGGCTAAAAATATGATCCCAACATAAAAGGGGGGATTCCAAAATATGTTCAAAATAAGGATAAGAAATACAAAAGAAAAGTTGTGGATGCTATAGCAAGTCCCTTGAATGGAGGACTTGCAACAATAATCAGCCTGAAAAATAAATTGCTGGGTTAGTCCCATCCTGTAAGAAATCTAGCAAACTATAAATAATCTAAAGTAAAACACATATCTGAATGCTAGCATGTCCAAAGGTCAACACAAAGCTAAACATATATTGAAGTAGTAATCACAATCATACTAGTAAAGAAATATCAATATTCACATGTCACATAGAAGTCAATGGTTCAATAGAAAGATATAAGTTTTAATAATAATTCAATAGGGAGGTCAAAGCTTACAAATTTGATGGCACATGTTAGTCTTAAGAGATTCAATGTTCTATGATTTCGAAGTGTTCAAAGTATTCGGAATCTGCATGGTTCACAATGTTTGGTTATTTAATATTTAGAATTCAAAGATTCAAAGTGTTCGGAGTTCACAAGGTCCAATAATCAAAGGAGTCTAAAGTTCAATGTTCAAAAAGGTTTAATGTTTGATATCCAAAGGTTCGATGTAAATCATTTGTATACTTTGGCCAACCCCACAGGTAGATTTGATGTCTTTGTTATAACCCCAAAGAGGAGGGTCTATATCCGTGATCCAAAGAGCATGTCCGAAGTACTTTTCAATGTTCACAGTATTCAAAATTCATAAGGTTTGATGTTCTAAGGAGTCTAAAGTTTAATGTTAAAATAGGTCCAATGTTCGATGCCAAAGATTCAATGTAAAGTATTCATATGCTTTAGCCAACCCCACGGGTAGGGTGCTGATCTCGTCCCAAACCCCACGAGTAGAGCTAATGTACTTGTTTAACCCTAAGGAGAAGGGCCAATGTCCTTGTTATAACCCCAAGGAGGATGACCGATATCCATGAGCCAAAGAGCATATCCAAAGTACTTTCTCACACTTAGCCTTGTGAGTAAGCCCAAAGTGGGTCAAAGGTTTGAAGTCTAAAAAGATGTTCACATCAGTGGGTCTAAAGGTCCACATGGATTCAATAATCGGAATGTTTCTATAATATGTAAAGCAATAGTAAGCATCACATTTCCATAAATCAAACATTTCAAAGGCACATGATTCACTTAGATTCAATGCTAGTGTATAATTCAATATTCATAAGTTTGGAGTCACAATGATCTACTAAGATTTCTCATAGAGTTAATGATTCAAACATTTAATAAGATTCAAAGGTTCACATAATCACATAAGAGGTATAGAGTTTAATAGATTTAATGAGTTCAATATATTTTCATAGAAATTCAGAATTTTTCACATGTATTCCAATGAATCAAATCATAGAGATCAACCATTATCACTTCTAGTGTTTCAAACAAAAGCAAGACATGATTACCTTTCAAATTAGTCACAAATAGGATAGATCTTGAATGATTCACAACTTCACACAGATTTTTAAAGATTCACATGGGAAAAGCTCATACTTCACATGTTCTAAAGGATTCCTTGAAGGAAATCAACCCATACAATGTCTAAGATCGATAATCTTTTGAAAAATAAGTGTATATCTAAAGATCAAAGATGATTTAATGGTTTAAAGTATAGATCTACAAAATTTTCAGAGATTCTCATAAGAGAAGAGTCATCCCAAGCATAAGGAGCATGAGGATTTACTAAATAAGCTGGAAAATCAAAGATCAAATATGTTTTAAAGGATTTAATTCAAATAATTCTAACAATCTCAGGGAATTCCAGGTATAGCATCACAAAATCTGAAATCACAAGAGGGATTCACCTCAAATTACCCATAGTAAGCAAGATTCACTTAGTAGAGAAGCTTAGATTCTAGTAGTCATAAGGTTCAATGGCTTAGAGCATGAATTTTCACATACTTTCAAAGATTTCAAAGAGTTTTCACAAAGATCAAAGA
>JAOXJP010070463.1:0-11875 GCA_025762735.1 Platanus orientalis
CACTGGAGTTACTAGGTGTGAAGCTTGTAAGGTGATTCACGGAATCTCAGGGACTTGTAAGTTAAGGTTATCGATTTTTCCTATAATAAATTAGGAATAATCTATTAATAAAATCAAATAACTTAAGGATGAGCTTGCTAGAGTGGACGTAGGCACTTGAGGGTGGCTAAACCACTATATATCGTGGTATTTATTGTACTTGTGTATGCTTGCTTATGCGATATCGTGTAATTCATCCTACTTGAGTAAAATTGAGCAACAACTACAATAGTCCTTAATTGATAAAATCTAAGGCTAGTGTAACTAGTATAATTCAAGGTAGATTGAGCGTTATACTACCTTGAATTATACTACTTACACTAGCCTTAGATTGAGCTACCTATTTAAACAAAACAAAAACAAAAAAAGGTAGATTGAGCAATCATAATAACACTAGAAAATATTGGGATTGCTATAGTCTTGATTGAACATCAAAGTAGAGGACTAAAATTTATTAAATTGATTGTCTCAATTTGTATAATTTGTATGGTCATCCAAGCTTAGAATTGGCTGAAAGTTCTTTCTATATATATATATATATTGCAAGTAGCTAGCTGCAAACTCTTGATCCAGTGTGCCAAAGGTTGATTGTATGTTTTCTAGAATTAGAACTAATTAATTAGCACAGGATCAGGATTAATATAAGAACAATTGTTTTAAAGATTGAAAAATTGGTTAGATTCTATTCACCCCCTTTAGAATCAATTGAGTATAGAGACAACTAGGAATTTCAAATTTGAGTTCTGTGAATGGGCCAGATTCTCGACCAACCCATTTTGCAACTAAGGACAATGGACTGGATTCGTGAAAGCCAAAGTTTAGGAATAACAAAGTTTGTGACGAGATAGACTACACGAATGGCCTAAATTGGCGGCACGGGTTGGCTCTGTGACTAGGGCCTAGAGAATCGCGACTGAATTAGACTTATGAATTGGGCTTGAAAGAGCCCGGATTTGTCAATGGGCCTAATACTAGAAAACGCATGAATTAGGCTCCAAGCAAACCTATTCATACACCTCGGTTTCATAGCCGACCAACCAACCTTGGATCCCATTTTCGTGAGAATTGGGCTTGATTGATGTCTACCATAAGGTGGATACACATGTATAGGTTGGTGAGATAGGACTTGGGCCCATCATCATCACCTATAAAAACAGTGAAAATGGGTTTGAAACACATCCGTTAATGAACTATGAGAAATAAAGAATAGAAAAGAAGGAAAAGAAGGGGGAAGAAGGAAGAAGAGAGGATGCAGCCATTAAAGACCACCATTCTCTCTCTTTTTGTCTTTTTAGACTATCTTGAAATCAACCTCGAGCTTTCTGATCAGCTACCCTTTTTGAAGGGAATAGCTTACATTCTTGGGCTCAAAGCCACCTCAAATCAGTGGGTTCTCTTAGAGAACCAACACTTTTTGAAGTTGGGAACCTTTTCAGTTTACTTGGTTTTCAAATGTATGTTGATCACGTTACTAAGGGGAGACCCTGCTGAAATTTTGACTTGGTTTGGTATTTGTGATTGGTTTGAATAATGGAAACTCTTTGACTTGGTTTGGTATTTGTGATTGGTTTGAATAATTGATTTTGAAGGCTACGTACAAAGGGATCAATTGGAATTTAAATTTCCAATAATAGTTTGGTAGGTATTATATACTGTTAAAAGTGTCTCTCTAAAGTATAGTTTTTTTGTTTTTGTTTTTGATAAAGCACTAAAGTAAGTATAGTTGGTGGCTAATAAGTATTGCTAAAGGGTCCTCTTATTTTAGTCAATCTTGATTTCCCAAAACCTGAATGTTTATTTATTTATTTATTTTTTATGCATTCCCAAAACCTGAATGTAGAACATAAGTGTAAACAATCTCTGAGTACTGCGTGCTATTTGACTACACCACAGAAGCCGCGGTTTAGCGATGGTGACTTGATGCTCCGCGATTTGCTGTTTACTTTGTTGATAGCCGCAGTGGTACAGGGGGTAACCACCAAGAAATTTCAGTGGAGCTCTCTAATTCTTAGTATGGAATTACGAATTAAGAACAATGGCGGCTCAGTCCTAGAGGACGTGGGATTCTGAACGAGTGTGTTGGTTCACTTAAGTAGTGATGCAGTGCGACACATGGCAACTTTTGATTTCAAGTGGTTATTTTTCAGGGAAAATCGAGGCAGAAAAATAATTATTAATAGGGTTAATATGATTTTTATTTTATTTAGAAAGATTTCTTTTGTTAAATTTTTGGTTTTATTAAGAACTTTTAAATTTGTTAAGTGTTGGTTTTTAGAAAGAGAGTTTTTAGAAAAACAATTCTTTTGTTAAATGGGTTTTATTACGATTTTATTTGGGTTCAAAAGGGGAAATTCGAACAAATTTGGAATTTGAAAGGCTCTATATAGTGTTTAGATCGGAGAGAATAACTTTTCACATAGAGGTCCGATTGAGGTGATTCTTATGGTATTGGAAACAAGACTTCAAAGGCTACAATCTATTTCATGAATGATTTTCAAATTCTACCATTTTCAAGGCGAAAATTGCGTTCCAAGATGATGTACATGATTGGAATCTTTTTATACGAAATTTTGAACGAATTTCTTAGATTTGCTTACGATTTTTCTATATTTTGGGTTTTTGGCTTATAAATAAACACAATGTAATGAAGAACATTATTATTGATTGAATTATTGAATTAAGTATTCTATTATTGGGATTTATTCTCTGTTTAATTATTGGTATTTTTCTTTAGATAAAATCAACAAATCCCTATTTCTAGTATTTTCAGTTTCAAAAATCAACAGGTTCATAGAAGGTTGTTCCAATTTGTTGGTGAAATTCTTCCCCTACGCTCGCACTACATCAAGTAGTCAACACGGAAGAAGGTAAGTGAGAGAGGTTACTTTATATATATATATATTTGACTGGCCACATGGGCTCACAGGCCATCACCCAAGGACATATTGGATTTAAGTATGCAATGCATGTGAAACAATGCAACAAAATAATAAACGGTAAAAAATAGTCACACAACACAATATTTAATGTGGTTTAGCGATATTTCCTACATCCATAGGTGAAGACGATCAAAAACTTCCATTAAAACAGAGAACAAAAAAAATTACAATACACACAATGGTGAGTTCCCATGTAGAAAACGAAAGGCTTTTAATAGCCATTAATGACTTTCCTTAATCATCGTTTACTGTTTTGTGTCTTCAAAATTGTTCAAAAATTGTGTTTTAGGTTTAGTCTCACATTGGAAACTTGAGAAAACTATTATATATAAGATATCACTCTCTCTCACCTTGTGTATTTTGAGAGAACTCACACTCTCTTGGCTTGCTACGGTGTAACAAGGTGCATAATACCTTCCGCACATGCACACATGCACATGCATAAGCACGGGCAAGGGCACTTGAGGCATGCCCGAATTAGACAGTTTAGGGGTATGTGAATGGACCAAACTAAGGTGCGTGAATGAGCTAAACCAAGGTACACAAATGAGCTGGACCAAGGTGCACGAATGAGCTAGACTAGGGTGGTGAATGACCATACGTGAATGAACCTGGACGTGTGCGAATGTCCACATTCACCACAAGCTGAGTTTATTTGCGATGGCCTAAAAAGGACCCAGAATTGTGTGCTCCATAAGCAAAGCCCATGCCAAGCCTGAAAAAGGTCCATTCGCCTATGTCTAGGCTGATTGATGTCCATCTAAATTTGGATATGTGTCTTGGGTGGTTGATGCCTTTATAAAAGGCCAAAAGTAGGTTAAAACCCACAAAAAGAATGTGTAGAAAGAAAGGGAGAACAGGGGGAGCTGAGATAGGAAGAAAGAAAGAGGAAGAGGAGGAGGACGTTAAAAGGCCGAATGGCCATGGGCTTGCTAGCTAGCAAATGAGCTTCTCTCTCTTCCTTTCTCTTTCTGTCTTTGGACCAAAGGTCCGTTTAGCTCTTGGACTCGCCCCCTCGTAAAAGGTAGAAGCTTGAGTTTGTGGGCTCCAAACCCTCCTTGAAACAGTGGTTCCTTGGGAACGACACTATGTTGGAGGTCCTTGTTTTCGTGACTTGGTTTTGATATATGATGTTCACCGTCCTAAGGCGAGACTCTGTCGAACTTTTCATAAAATTTGGACATGTTTTTGTAGATTGATTTTGGGTGTACCTAACCACTAAGGGCAATAAGTTGTATTGGAGGTATCATGGTCTCTCTGGGGTATGCACCTCGTTGAGAGATAGGATATGGTTCGAGCTTGGTTGTATCTCAGGGTTAGCTTGACTCACGATCCCTTGCACATTAAGTGGGAGGCCTTGATTATCCTCAAGAAATGTGATAATGACACCTCCATGAATCAGATTAGTCTGGTAGAACTACATTTGGCTTGATTCCCCTATAAAGAGAGTATGTTGGCAGCTTGAGGATTGGAAGACCAATGACATAACTACAACCTAAAGACCCTAAATCCACCTTATTATGTCTTTGAGTTTACAGAACTCAATAGCTTTTGCAGGTGATGTGACATCTAGGATCACTATGGGATCCAACAATTTGAGGATATGTCCACTCTTGTGTCGAAAATGACCAGAAATATGAAGTTTTGGAAATTGGGACCATGGCTTAGGAATGAAATGCTTCTGCGACTATGTACTGAGAGAATTTGCAATTAGACCATTCTCGTGATTGTAAAGTACGACTTAGTAATTCTCGCAAATGGACTATTTGTCATCATAGGATGTCACTGCGAATGTAGGGTCTCGTGACTGAAAGCATCTTACGACTGTTACGCATTCATGACTAGGTTATTTTTGCAAATATCAGGAAATAGAGTTTTTCATGCTTAGTGAAACTAAAATATTTGACACATGCTATTATGTTTTATGAATATGTCTGACATGCTATGAGTTCCGTTAGGGTGGTAGGTCTAGGGTAGAGCATGACTTATGTAAGTCATCAGAATTGAGTAATGTTTCTAAAAAAATTGACATGGTAGGACACTTGGAGATGTCCAAGATTATATACTCAATTGGAAGCTAGATTCCAAGGGTTCAATGTTAGTGAACCATGATGCCCTTTATTGGTCGGTTGCAGATATGATACACGGTGTCAAGACAAGTCAAAAGACTTGTAGGTGTGTCATATTGAAATTCCTAAAAGATGTAGACAAGTATTTGAGCCAGATGAAGGCCCATAGGTTCCTTGAGGAGAAGTCCAACCATGACTTGTCTCATTAGTTAGAAATGTTAAACACAAAAAAGCTTAAATGAAAACCTCCTATAACGTAGTAGGGTCAAACAAACTTTACGGTTGTGAAAATTCAATTGAATTGACTAATGCATGTCATCTTCTTGTAAACGACATTTTGATTTTATGCACGTAGAATAAGACAAGGGGTTATGCGATAGTTGATCTGGGATTAATACCAAAAGAGGTGACATATGTAAATATATATTAATAAGAGTAGACATATATGAATGCCAATAATACGTTTAGTTCCCTCAAACTAGTGGAGGTGTGATTATAAACATATCGTTGTTAGTACCTCTATATCTAGGCCATAACATTATACTCCATTGAGTTGTGATTCCTAGGAGGTCAGTACTCTAAAGGGGATACCTATATGTTTTGACATCAAGGGTGCACTCATCTTGGATGATCTTATGAGTGATGACTGAATTAATTGAGATTCAAGTCTAAGTAAGTTGATCCATAGTTGTATGTTCATTGTTTAGGAATTCAATGTATCCAATTGTTATAAGTCTAGTGAATTAACTTGGGACACATTGATAAGTATATAGCTAAGATGAGATTAGGCAACGATTTATTACTTTGATAGCTCTAGAATTAGATCCTAAGATCTGAGAGAGCATTAGGATTCTGAACTAGTTAATTTTTTCTAAGATAGATGTGACTAGATTTCAACACTTAACACTCTATGTGAGTTGTCATAGAATGGTAATCCATGACTATACATGAGAGTCTAGGTGAAAAGTTCAGAATGGTCTACTTATAGGAATGATGCCTTATGAATGTTTCTCTGTTTTGGAAGTTTCATATTGGATATGAATATATAAGAATCCACAAGATGAATTAAGCCAGTAGGGAAAGCCTATAAGGTTGGATAAAAAGGAACAAACTGAGTGTTTGACAGATACTAGGCCATAAATCTTGTACAGATTTGTATTATGAGAATACCTACCCTTAAGGACTGATTGAGTCCATCTGTTCATCTTGTGAGATCACATTTCTTTGAGTAAATCTTAGATATAGTGCGGGTAAGGAGGCCTGTATCAAGAAACACTAGTGAGTATGAGGACTAGTAAAAACCAAGAACCTTAGATGGATGCCAGAGTGAAGAAAGCCAAACATATTTGATTCTGGCAGATGAAGATCCAAGTCTACCATAAGAACAAGTAGTAGTGCACTATTGTACAGTGAGGGATAATGCAATCCTTTAGATTGTAATGGTAGATGATGGTTTGCACTCCTGAGAGTGTAATGGATCTTACATGTAGGGTATGTACCAATCAAAAGGAAATGAGTTTTTCGAAAGAAACTCGATCCCGATGGTGTAGCAGAGGAATGTGTTCTCTATTGACTGATTGGTCGTCGTTGTTGTCATCAATTTTAATACCAGGTAAAATACCCTAGCTCTATGACTAAGAGTGGTAAAATCCATTGGGATGGTATTTCTAACTGCGTTAGGAATCCTGACTATTAAATTCAATGAGTCAAAAAGATTTCATAATTAAATAAGCTTGAGAAAGACATCACATGTGGCAGTTAGAATAACTTTATGCTTGTAAATGATGTGATGGTGTTAGGAAATCCTGTAACGAAACAAGTCAAACACCTAATCATGGCATGATGTGTATAATACTCTCAATGGTAATGGATTTAGAATCCAGATAATGCCATGATGTCTAAAAGGACTAGTGAGAATTGCATGTGGTATAGTGTCTAAAACACAAGGGTCTATTAGTCAATAACAATCATAAAAAACCTACGGTTGTCATTGACTTTTAAAGAACAAGTCTATCTATGGGAGAAAATGAATTAATGTACACAATCTAGAATATTTAGAGAAGGCTCTCAGAGTAAAACTCGACACAATTGAGTGAGTTTCAACAGTAATACCCGAGATATTGGCAAAAACTAATATGGATATCAACAGTTGGCTAATGGAGATCTTAGTATCTAGAAACTCCATTACAAATGGCCACTAATGATCCATGGACTATGTAAGTCTGAGAATGCCTTGAAAGAAGTTGTGGAGTAGATACACGAGATTAACAAGCAAATGAAATTAAATTGTCAAAGGTTTGGTTCAAATGTATCTAGGATACGAAGAACCATGAAGTCCATCTAGAATGGATACATTGGTGTCTGCGAACACAACAAATTGCTTATTATTAGGGGTTTGGTTAAGTCCAAATCCATGACTGCTAGGATAGGACATAAGAAATAAGCTCCATGAAATTCAAAAGCAGTATGATGGCTTATTCCTTGGGAATAAGTGCCAGAAACCCTGTTAGGGACAAGTAGTAATGAATGGTAATATCAATGGACGCATTGATATGAATGCCATGAGCAATGACTATTCAATACGTTCAAAAATTGATTTGACGTATAATAGTGTCAAGTTTGTGTTTGAATCACGTGGAACTCAGTTTGTAACTGAGAGATGACTTTATGTCTAGTGAGCCAGGAAAATGTGTCTGGAGCACGTGATGTACATTGTTTAGGTTTAAACAACTAAACACCTGAACACCTGAAGGACACTTTCTTTGGAAGTTCAAGTGGAGGCAGTTGATGGAAAAAAATATTAGAATATCATGTGATAAATGATATAGGCCATATCTAAAAGACATGCATGTTATAGAGGTTGATGCATAATACGCCAAAGGGTTATCTAAAGTGTAGTGCTATCTGGAATGGTTAACCCACTCTGTAAAAGGCTTTGGAACTCAGTTTGTAACTAAGAGATGACTTTACGTTTAGTGAACTAGGAAAATGTGTCTAAAGCACGTGATGTACATTGTTCAGGTTTAAATAACTGTGAGACACTTGCGATTGAAAATCTAGGTTTGAACACTTGAAGTACACTTGCTTTGAAAGCTCAAGTGGAGGCACTTGATGGACAAAAATATCATAATATCATGTGATAAGTGATATAGGCTTTATTTAAAAGACATGCATGTTAGAGGGGTTGATGCACGATATGTCAAAAGGTTATCTGAAGTGTAGTGCCATCTAGAATGGTTTACCCACTCTGTAAAAGGCCTTAGTGATTTTAATTTCCAAATGTCAAAAAGATCGGATAAACCTATAAGATGGTGCTGAAGGACACCCAACCTGGCTATCTTAAGTTCAATGGGAAACCAACTTAAGCCACTTGAAGGTTAAATGGGTAAATGAGTCAGTACTACTAGGAAGCACAACTCTCACTTTTGTGACTATAATCCATTCCTATGGCATCCCACAGAAGAATATTTTGTAGAGTAGTGCTTAAAGCCTACAGTTTGGGACTGTGGATGGAAGGTTGAGAACTAAGTTAGATGACAAGTCAAGGATTGCAATCGGTTTCTCTTAATGAGTTTTCTAGAGACTCAAGTTGGGTTGAAATAACACCCATATTAAGCTAAAACAAGCTCTGGATGAGTTGAAACAAACTCTAGTTGAATTGAAACATGCTTTAGATGGATTGAAACATATCTTATATGGGATAAAAAAAAAAAACCATAGTTGAGCTTAAACATGCTTTTGATGGATCTTGAAAGAGTAAATCATCACCTGAAGTTTGGTACCTGTTACTACATGAGATACTTACATTTTTTAGGGTGAAAACTAGTCACTTCGTATTAGATTCAGGTTATCTCTAGAACCCTTTAGTAAATCCAGGATAAGCACAAAATTTAAAGTGCTAACCTTAAGTAGTGTAAACCCTCTCTAAAGGACTGGGTGTATAATGGTCTTCCGACAAACAGTAGTTTGTTATATAAGGTGTTGGTTCCAGGGACATCCACCATCCACTGATGCTCAATGACCTCGCTTATTACCTGTAATCCTATTTTTGGAAAATTTTAAAACAAGTGGCGGATCATTGAAAATGGAAGGCTTTTAATAGTCATTAATGACCTTTTTTAATTACCATTTTTATTTTTTGTGTTTTCAAAATTGTTCAAAAATCATGTTTTGAGTTAAGTCCCACATCGAAAACTTGGGAAAACTATTTTCACTATATAAGATATCACTTTCCCTCACCTTGTGTATTTTGAGAGAGCTTACATTCTCTTGGTTTGCTACAGTGTAGCAAGGTGCTTAGCACCTTGCACACATGCACACACGCACATGCACGAGCATGGGCTCGGGTATGGGTACGCGTACAGGTGTGGGCAAGGGCTTATGTGCAAGGGCACTTAAGGCATACTTTACACTTCACACGTACGCATCATTACAGGTCCCATTAGGGTGAAAAAATTCCTTTTCGACATCCCATATGGGTTCTCGTCGAACCGGGTTAGTCATGGGTATAAGGTTCAAACTTGGACCTGTGCACAAATGACCCAGTTCATGAATGAACCAAGGACAAGGTACACGAATGACTTGGATCCAGTGTGCGCGAAAGAGATAGTTTAGGGGTGTGCAAATGAGCCAGACCATGAGTGTGTAAATGGACTAGACCAAGGTGTGGGAATGGACTAAACCAAGGTGGTGAATAACCAAGTGTGAATGAACCTGGATGCATGCGAATGTCCACATTCACCACAAGTTGGGCTCATTCGTGATGGCCCAAAAAGGACCCAAAATTGCTTACACCACAAGCAAGGCCCATGCTAAGCCTAAAAAGGGCCCATTCGCCCATGCTTGGGCTGATTGATGTTCACCCGAATTCGAACACATGTCTTGGGTGGTTGAGGCTTTTATAAAAGGCCAGAAGTGGGTTAAAACCCACAAAAAATCATAGAAAGGAAGGAAAGGAGAACAAGAGGAGCCAAGAGAGGAAGAAAGGAAGAGGAAGAAGAGGAGAAAAAGAAAAGTTGAATGGCCATGGGCTTGCTAGCTCGTGAATGGGCTTCTCTCTTTCTCTCCCTTTTTCTTTCTGTCCTTGGACCAAAGGTATATTTAGTTATCAGACTTGTTCCCTCGTAAAAGGTAGAAGCTTGAGTTTGTGGGCTCTAAACCCTTCATTACACAGTGGTTCCTTGGGAATGATACTTTGTTGGAGGTCTTTGTCTTAATGACTTGGTTTTGACATATGATGTTCACCTTCTTAAGGCAAAACTTTGCTGAAATTTTCATAAAATTTGGACAAGTTTTTGTCACTTGATTTTGGGTGTACCTAACCACTAAAGGCAATAAGTTGTAAAGGAGATATCGTGGTCTCTCTGAGGGGTGCACCTTATTGAGAGATAGGACATGGTCTGAGCTTGATTGTATCACTTGGTTAGCTTGGCTCACTGTCCCTTGCACATAAGTGAGAAGTCTCGACTATCCTCAAGAAATGTGATAATGACATCTCCATGCATTTGATCAGTCTGGTCGAACTACATTTGACTTGATTCCCCTATAAAAGGAAGACTGATGGCACAACTATAGCCTAAAGACCCTAAAATCCACTCTATTATGTGTTTAAGTTTACATAATTCAATAGCTTTTACAGGTGATGTGACATCCAAGATCACTACAAGATCCAACATCCCAAACCCAAAAGTGAAACCCTAAGGAAAAAGTCAAAAGAACTCTCCACTCACAAATTTGTTTTTTCTTCTCTCACAAAGTCTTACTCTTCTAAAACAACAAACCCATAAAAGAAAAGAACCTTATATAGCAAACCCAAAGAAACCCTACACTTTAAAATGCCCCACTTTCCAAAATGTTTTGGGCTGGCACATGTTTCTTGGCTGAAACGAGTCGTAAGAATTCAAGACACTCTAAACAATAAAATTGATATTTTTCACACACTTGAACAATGAATATCTGACGGAAAGGCCCAAAGCAAGCAGCCATATTCAAACGGGATTCAGATGCTAAGTTGCTCTCGGCATCTCTATAGCTCTTTTGAGCGTTTCTCTCACCACTCAGATGCTTCTATAAGACCGCCTTGCAGTATGTGGACTCGTAGACTGAGGGTCTAATCTCTTTATATGTAGTGCAATGTGGACCTTTATATGCAGTGGGCTGTGGAGTTGCCTGGGTGGTGGCCTGTGAGCCTCACTTTGATTTTTTTGACTGGCCACATAGGTTCACAGGCCAATTTTAATCTTGTTTGATTGGAGAAATATCAGGCCAATTTTAATCAATATGTGACGTAGAAGGGGTGTCAGTGGGCAGGGGAGGATCTCATCTATAATCAACCAAAAAAATAAAAATGAATAAGTAGAAAGGGTGTCTCAGTAAATTTCGAGGGTTAAAGACTGGTAAATATCAAATGAGTACCTATGTATTTTTTGAAACGAAAGGGTACTGCATGAATAAAAACATGGGTTATTTTTGGTCCTTTTGTGAGGTTTTTTTTTTTTTAATTTATTTTTTTGTGATTTTTTCGTTCATGCAGTATGCTCAAATGCTTGAGCTGATTATTGAAGTATTGGAATATCCTTTTGTCAAACATGGGTCAGTAGATACCGGATCGGTACTCGCATGATATCTCTTCCATTCAAAATGTGTCGTTTCCTTCATGATGCGATACAGTATGGGAAAACTGTTAAGTTTAACCAAGGTTAGTACTTATTCTTTTCTTATCACTGCATCATCCTTGACAAAAGACGAAACCAATTGTTTTTGCTAGAAAGGAACCGAAGTCAAAAGCCAATTCTAGGAGTCTAATACTAGACGTTTAAAAAATAGAAG
>JAOXJP010070474.1:0-29460 GCA_025762735.1 Platanus orientalis
TCAAAAATACCGGAAGGTAAACCCAAGCAGAAACAGCCTTCATTAATGTCATCATTGGCAAGTATGCTCTGGTCTTTGAGAGTCAAAACAACAGCTCCACCTTCAATTACTTTATCCAGCCCATGAAGAACTTTAACTCCAGCTAGATCCTCTGTTTCCAGGTGTACAAAAAATGGTCAGATCAATCTAGCCAAATGAGAAAACAATCATTCCTAAAACACTTTAGTCATTCTCCTTAAACCTGATTCTATAACCTATATACAAAACAAAGACATTAACTGTATTAGTAGTACATGATGGAGCTGAGATCCACAATCCACTATCACTGGCTCATTGATCCAGATTCAAGTCCCTTCAATTGGTGGGTCACAGAACAGGTAAGTTGGTGTGTTCATTGAAGATTCTAGACCTGTGCCTCGTGCATTTCTCATCTAAATTATATTCTTTAAATTCAGCACAACTGCCTATGGAAAATTATGCACAACATATAGGGTATATAAAACAGCTCTACAAGAATAGATATAGCAATATGAACACTACTGGCAGAGTGTAGAGCTGCATCCTCATCTTCACTTTCTCCTTGCTCAATATTGTCCTGAGAAATGTGAAATCATATATGAATTATGAACTTCACAAAGGATATAGAATCAAGAAAAATCATCTCCAAAAACAAAACAAAAAAAGAAAGAAACATAAGAAAGCATGGAAGGCACACCAACTAACCTGCTCCTAAAAAACCTTTGAGAGATGCAAGGCTTTCTCTTTTTCAGTAGTCATTTTCTCCTCCAGCTTACGACTCTTATTAACCCATGCTAAAACTTCTGAAACACCTTCGGACTTTTTCTTCAATCATTCTTCTTTCATTCTGTTGCAAAATACCTTAAATCAAATACATCAAAAACAATAGATAGCTATGCTTCTTCAGGCATCAATGAAGTCCAATCCAGCAAACAAAGACAAAGAATGAAACTTTTCTAGCAAAAAACAATAACTAGTAGTACATCCAAAGACCAATAAGATACCAACTTTCACAAAAGCAGTGAAGAATAGAAAATCAAATACTGCAATATACAACCCTTATCAATTGGGAAATGTAAGAAAGTGAGATTACAGAATTATCTAATCAAGTACAGCCATTTACATACATTTAGGCCCTGTCCGATATGAAGGAGTTCACCTGTTTTCCTAGGAAATGTGTATGGCTTTCCTAGGAAAACAGGTTTTCCATGTGTCTGTTATCATAGGCAAAGCGTCTGGAAAACCACCTTGGTAATTGGGTGATTCCGATGGACAACTGATGCAGGCAATATGATGTGTCTCTCGTATGTTCCTCCCCACAAGAGGGCCAGATTCAAGAAAGAAATGATGTCAAAAGATCCTTTCGGTTTGGATTGGTTAGGGATATTTAAAATGAGGTTTTATTTTATTTTTAAGTCGTTTCCAGAAGTTTCTGGGTTATTTTGTTTGGGATTTATTTAGTTTAGGTTGTGTTCTTTTGTAACCAGGCCCTAAAGGCCTTGGAAAGGATAGTTAGGAGTTAGTAATAAAAGTCTTTGTAATTTGTTTAAGTCTAAGGTCTTAAGTGCAAAATTAGAAGTTGGAGTCCTAATGGGTTAAGGAGTCTTGTGAGTCAATTATAAATAGCAAAAGTGCTTAGGATGTAATCACTTTTTGAATATTGGAATAAAGATTTGTGATTTGGAATCCACGAGTGGACAAGATGTCTCTTTTGTAGGTAGTAGCCGTGGGCTCCCCATTCTCTCTCCTACTTTCTCTCTCTCTCTCTTCCCACAAGTAGGAGGTAATCTCTCCTCTCTCTCTCTCACATTACACTCTTTTCTTGCACCACGAGTTCTTCTTCTTCTCTCTTTCATTAATCTTTCTTTCTTTATTTCTTTCTTAATTATTTCTATTCTTTTCTTCTTGTTTCTTGATTATTGTTCTTGCTTGCTGATTTCTTAATTTAAATTTAATTCTTGAATTAAAGATTCACCAAGAACTACCAAAAACCTTAAGATTCCTCCCAAATTTGATATTGATTGTTTTCTTAATTCTGAAATCTAAAAATAGACCTATTCCTTCTTTCGTTTATATGTTTCTCCTAAAGGACCATTAAAGAACATCAGGAATCTAAAACAAGAATCTTTCTTGATTTGATTCTTGGAACCCTAAAATAGCAAACTTTGAAATTGAATATTTCAATAAATTATGATCCAAAATTTATAAAATTTGGATCATAGGACCTTCATGGATGTCAAAACTTACTGTACAAATTTCAAAATTTTATGACAGGTCAACAGGGGCAGAAATTCCAGATTTACCTTCTAGATTCTCCCCCCCATCTTTTCTCTAGTTCTCTTGACTCTATTCCATCTAATCCCTCCTCTTTGATTCTCCATTTTATTCTTTAAGTTTTCTTTGTATCATATTTTAGAGTTTTGAGGTAGCCCTAATTTAGTTGGAAACAACTTTAAGGCCTGGCGTTCAAACCCTTTAAATTTATTTTTATTTCTCTACAACTATTTTGTGCTTTAGTCTACATCAGAAACCAAGCTTGTTATATACACCTCTTCTCTCATTCTGACCTTGATGCAGGATGGTCGATGACTCAAATATCATGCGGGTTAAGGGCCCAAGAGGAACCTAAACAAGATCCAAACAAGCTCGAAATTACCCTCAAAATCTGGACTAAAGATATTAAAGAAAAATAAAATCTAGAAGTTCTAGTTGCTAACCAGAACAAGGCATCACAGGAAATAGGGTTAGGCTTGTCAAACATATGGGTAGTTTGATCTGTTTTTTTATATGAGATTCTATAGCCCATTATCTACACAATATGTCAATTTGGAAAAAGATTTAAATAAAATTGTTTTTTGTATTTAAATATTTATTAAGTAAGAAATACTAAAAAATGCCAAAATTTTTGAAAAAAATACAGGAGGCATATTTGAACACATTGAAGCATATTGTGTATGTTTCTCTTAATTCTACTATTTTTTTGTACTTTTTCTTTATATCTTTAATAAAAAATAAACTACAAATTACAAAAAAATGAAAAAAAAAAAAATCAGAAAATTATAGCAAACATGGAAGAACATTTTGATACATACTATGTTTGTTTCTCTATGTTCTATTGTAATCTATTGTTTTGTTTTTGGATTTAGCACATTTTTACCTATGTTCTATTGTCTTTGTATTTATAGAATGTGTTTTTTCTTTGCAGGATCACAAATATGCCTCACCACCACAAGGAAGAGGATGTGGATGACATTGGATAGGAGCATGCCCCACCCGAATTATTGAAGATCTATATAAAACAAAATGTATATATTATGGTAAGGAGATGAAAGGTGGCGGGATAACTCAGTTGAAACAACATCTAGCAAGTGGGAAACATAGAAATGTGCAAAATTGTGAATGCGTCGCAAAGGAAAATGATGCAATGACCCAACACTTGCTACAAAAAGAGGCAAAGAAATAGGTTAGGCTTAAGAAGGAAATGACATTGAGTGAGGCTACATCGCATGTAGATGAGTCTAATGATAACGATAATGATGAGATAACATATCCATCTGATTGTGAGACAAAGCAACACTAGTGCCAACATAGGCTTGTTGTGAAGGCAAGCATTGCAAATCAACATGAGAGTGCATCGTATTCACTCTTCTAGGTCAAATTAACATGAGAGAGAGCAATTGCATTGTTAGATGAGGCGTAGAAGGTAGGGCTAGGTGTGAAGGCACCCACTTTATATGAGTTGATAAGAAAATATTCTTTGATGACACGGTGCCCAAAGAATGGGGTCACTATTATCTGTGATGGTTGGACTAGCCCTATAAGACAAGAAATCATCAACTTTATGATTTTCTGTGATGGCTACACTATATTTTTGAGATATGTGGAGGCATCTAGTGTAATCAAGGATGCCAAATACATTCAAAGCTTATTGGTGGATGTGATCAAAGAGGTAGGAAAAGAAAATGTGGTCCAAAAAGTAACAGATAACAACAACAGTTTCAAGAAGGTCAGAGAGAAGCTAATGAAATCAAAAAATATATATAACCTATTTTGGATCCATGTACAGCCATTGCATGGACCTCGTGCTTAAGAACATGGGAAAGAGGAAGATTGTAACGAAGGTAGTGGAAAAGGCCTGGGCAGTTGCCTCATTTATATATAACCATGGGTATGTCCTGATGATGATGAGAGATAAATGTGGAGATGATATCATACAGCTAGGTGTTACACACTTTGCCACCACCTATACTGCATTATGGAGTATCCTAGAGAAGAAGGTCGGCTTAAAGGCCTTGTTTTCTTCACCTCGGTGGTATGACTATAAGGAAAGTAATAGTGTAGCACCTAGGTAGGCTGAAGAGATTGTGAGTAGTCATTCCTTTTGGATAAGTGTTGAATGGTGGTGAACATATTAGAGCAGATTGTGAAGGACCTCAAGATGGTAGATGGGAATAAGAAGCCAACAATGGGATATATTTATGAGTCCATCCACTTGATGAAAGAGACAACAAAATTGGCTTCCCCACATAGATACGTTGGCTTCATCAAGATCATTGATGAGAAATGGACAAAGATGTTTCTCCACCCATTTTATTTGGTCAAAGTTGGGATAAGGCTGTTTGTTGTTGTTGTGTATGTATCAAGCAATGCCAATGGTTTGGTTAAGGTTAGGTTCTGATATGTTATGTTTCTTTGATTTTCAGCATACTACATTACCCCAAATACCACTACGCTTATCAGCTTGGCATGGATCCAAAGTTATTGGAGGTTGTACATATTGTGGTTGAGAAGCTTGAGCTTAGTCCCGCAAAACAGGAAGAAACTCTCAAGGTGGTAACCGCAATTACGAACTAAATTTTTTCTTACCACAATACAGTTTAGTTTACTAACTTTTGGGCATTCCAAGTTCAATTAAAGTAACTTTTTTCCTACGTGTACTTATCTGTTTGGTTAATACAACTTCATATTTTCACTCTGTTCTCCTAAAGTAAATACCATCACCTATAGAGTGGTAGCTTGCTTTGGGTTTTCTTTGGGGGTGTTCTGTACCTATTTACTAAAATTTTAAGAAGTGGGACTGATCCTTTCTTTTAGAGAATTTGGTGTGCTTCGGGTAGTTTATTTCCCAAGAAGTGCTGATTACAAGGAAGCCTTGAGATTGCTTACCATCAACCTGAAAATGGATTGATTTGAGTACTAGTGTATGGTGTTTACTTTTGTCCATTGATATCAGTGGGTTTTAAGGAGGGCATTCTCGGCTAGATGATGTTAAGACAAATGGGTTTTACAGTTAAGTACCCCTTTACTTTCCCTCATGGAAAGCGTATTAGGGTCATACTTAGTGACCAATATGAGAATAATTACATTTCATATGACATGACTGAGATAATAAAAAAATTCTGGTTTTATTTCTTGGCTCCACAAATGCTGGCTGCCTTTTGCTTTTCAAGCTTTTGTGCCTTTGCTTGATGCCTTAAGTAGGGATTAACAGGTTGGGATAAGGATTACTCTATAAGGTACGCATGACTCTTTCTTCTTCATCATCTTTTCTTCTTCCTCTTTTTTTCTTTTTGCTCTTTACTGTTTTCTGAATTCTGGGGTTTAGGATCTCCATTAAAACCCCACGAAATCTTCTTTATATGTTCTTGAGATCTCCAAACCTGTAACCATCAACCCATACTCTTTCGCTTGATGTTCCTTGCAAATAGAATCCAAGAATAACCTATCCCAACCATGCGGCAGACCCAGATTCATAAGTTTTGATTGTATTACATCTGAAATCCCAAAATTCATCTCTTTTGAATCCTACAGCTGTAACAGAACAGATAATTTTCTCTGATTTCAAGTTGGATCAATAAACATCCTAATATGGACCCTGCAGCATCCGCAGACCCAGATTCATAAGTTTTGATTGTATTACATCTGAAATCCCAAAATCCATCTCTTTTGAATCCTACGGCTGTAACAGAACAGATAATTTTCTCTGATTTCAAGTTGGATCAATAAACATCCTAATACGGACCCTGCAGCATCCCCTAATCTCTGTTAATTCTGAACAATTCCAGTCCCAGATTTAACCCAGAACAATGATCACTCAAGTTTTTAAAGTTTAAACCTTTTGCACATTCCCTGTTTGAAGAAAGCCCTGAACCAGACTTGCCTCCTTTATTGATATAAAGCTTATTGTTCTAGTTTTCTTTTCTGTCTCTAAATTTTACCCATACCCTGCTGTAATTATTTTTCTGAGTCAGATTTGTTGTTCAGAACTTTCATAACCATAACCAATGAGTGCCCTTGAATTAGGCAATAGTACATCCCTCTTTGCAGTCCCTGTTTAGGCCTCCATGTCCAATTTTACAGTTGCTGTTTTGTCCAGATTTAAAATCTGAAACCATACCATGAGTATTCACACACCATCAATTTCAGCTCTTTGTTTTAGCTCTCTTTTGGTAAAATCCTTGGCTGGTGCTACACCAATTTGGTATCAAAACACAGGGTTAGGTGGGATCATTTTGCTATCATGAAAACCGACACATCCTAAGGTGAGATCATTTTGCTATCATAAGAGCGACAATTTGTTATTCAGTTTGAGCATGGTGGAGACTACATTGATAGTGCTGAGTGTTACTTAAGTGAACCCATAGCAAAGGATCATGAAGTGATACTAGGGAAAAAGCGGTTGCAAGAGAGAAAGGCTACATTCAACAAGGAGACTAACATTCTTTGAATTTGTGATTGGAGAGTGTACTATAGTTTCCAAGTGAAAACCATTAGTGTTGTGACAGATTATCCAAATTGGAAACATAGTATTCAAACAATCATTGACCATTACAGACTTGTTAAGTCAAAGAAGAATGAAGAGTTTGATGATTCAAAGCCTGAGGTTGTGATACATAGTGATGAGCTACAAGTTATGGAAGAAAAGTCTGAGGTGGAAGTTCAGGAAAGTGAAATCAAAACCACATATGAAAACATTAGTGTGGAAGAGGATAATGTGACAAGCAATGATCAGATCGATGAACTAGTGGAGATTACCGATGAGTGTCACCTTGCTTCTCCAATTTCTGTTCAGCCATTTGACGATGTTCCTGTTTTTCAGTTTAGAGAGAGATTCCGCCTATCTTTGCAGACACACCAGCTCATGATTTTGTGATGATTCCTGAGATTGTTGAGCCAATTCCTGTTCAGCAAGAAAAGTACTATGAGGTGTTTCCCTTATCAGTTAATTATCAGACAGATGATGTTGATTATGAGGTTTACCCCATATCAGACACTTGCAGGAAGACGAGACTACATCATAACTTGATTATTGGAGGTTTTGGTATATAGTTCTCCGGTTTGGGATCCCCCATGATGCTGATCATTTCTCTCTCCAAAACTCGAGGTCGAGTTTTTTCGAACAAGGGGGTTTTATGCAGACAATGATGGCTAAGTGGGGCCCACATGGCCTTTGGTGGGGCCCGAACATGAAGAGACGTGGAGGACAAGTTTTGGAAGTCAAATGGTGTCTTAAAATTAGTGTTAGTCCTTTTACTAGAGTTAATTTATTGTTTTATTCACACTTTATGTTTTATTAGAGTATAGGATATAGAGGTCACTAGCATTATTGTCTAGGGGTATAATTTTAAAGAGGGTTTTAATAAGAGTTTAAATAAGGGGAAAAGCAACCAAATCGTTGGAAGAGATTTAGAAAGGGAAGAGCTATCATGTGAAGTGTTTTTTAGAAGTTATGGGCTTATAAAACGGCCCTAACCTCTTGTAATCGAATCATTGAAGATGGAATGAAAGATTTGCAGGTTTTTGCTCATGTGAGTGATATTCTTCTCTTCAGATTTTGTGCCAGATCTGAACCAGGTAGGGAGTACTTGGATCATGAATAGGGATTATTCACAGGTACACAATCATTGTGAAATCTTTTTTTGTTAGGCCCTACTTCCCTACATCCATAACACTGCTAAACATTCTCATCTCACAGCCATTAGACCTATTGCACACATACTGTTTGATTAGTGTCCTGAACCAGATAATCCCAATATTACCTGGCTGTATTATTTATAAACAGAACCTGTTTTGGTCCTATATTGCTCCAACTCCAGAATCTGTTCTGGACTCCGTGTTGTTCCAATTGAACCCATACTTCTTCATTTACTCTATTTATGCTTAAGTTCCTATAAAAGAACCCTTGCTGCTCAGATCCTCTTAGTCCTTATACAGTCCCACATTCCCTTGTAGCTTGGTCACTGCTAAGTTCTAAGCCATTAGATGTTTACCTACATATTCATTAGTGTGGTGCTGCATCAATTGTGGACATCTTTGGATTGTGCTGCATCACATTTCTTGGGCATTGTGGTTGGAAAGGAACAACAGAGTTTTCAAAAATTCTTCCCATCCAGCCAATAAGGTTTATACAAATGATACAGAGAATGCTTGTTTATGGACTCTAAACTGTAAAAAGTTCCAAGGTCCAAGTATAGAGGCTCTTAAGAGGGATTGGGATTTCTTAATTCATAAGTGATTTCTTGCTTTAGCCGTTGGGTCTGGTTTTGATGTCATGGGCTGAGCTGTAGAATCTTTGTTTCTCAGGGCTGGGGATCCCTCATCCCCTTTCTTTAATAAATTCTCTTTTCTCACCAAAAAAAAATGTGTATACACTGTGGTCAAACCAATCATACTGCAGAAAAATGTTGGGATAAGTTTGGACAACAAGCATAGGCTAATGCTACTACTATAGGTGAGAGTATTCTAGGATCTAAAACTGAAGATGTTCCTCATCAGTCTACTAATGATTTTCTTGATGGAAGCACTAGACCTCTTACCTTTTCTTGTGAAGAAGACAATTCCTTACTATAACGTCTTCAAACTACCAATACTACTTCAAATCCGTCCACTATTAGAGCTTCCTTCGCTCACTCAGGTACTGCTTGTCATGTTACTCAAATCTTCTCAGGTTATTGATTCAGGGGCTTCTAAGTATATGACTCGTGCGTTTTTTTTATTTGGTTCTTTTGATTCATTTGGATCTCAATCTATTGTTGTTCTTGCTGATGGTTCTATATGTTCCACTAATGGTCATGAAGTTGGTAATCCTACATCTTCCTTGTCTCTTAATCATTCTTTATGTTTCTAAATTTCCACTTATTTTAATCTCTATAAGTAAACTAACTCAAGCATTGCAAATTCCGTAACCTTTTATCCCTCTTTATGTGTATTTCAGGAACTCAAGACGAAGAAGATGATTTGTGGCAGACATCAAGTGAATGGTCTATGCTAAATTGATGAGGATCCAAGAGGTGGTACAGAGGCATTACATTACAGAGTATCTCCCCTCCAGTGATATAATCGATTGGATCATTTGTCACTACAAAAATAGAAGCTAAGTAATCTTTCCTAACAGTGTGTGTCCAGCATAGAGTGTGAAGCTTGTCAATTAGAAAAACATCACCTTGTTTCTTTTCCGAGTCTAGTTGATAGTCGATTATGAATCCATTTGAGTTTGTTCACACTAATGTTTGGGGTCTTGCTAGACATGAGAGTTTATTTGGTTATTCGTATTTTGATACCTTTGTGGATGATTATTCATCCATGACATAACCATTTCTTTTGAAAAAATCAGTCTGAATTATTACCTACTTTCAAATAAAATAAAATTTCAATATGGCCTTTTTACCCATATGCTTCATTTTGATAATGCTCATGAGTATGTTCAAAATGATTTACAAGATTTTGGTGCTTTAAATGGTATTATACATCAAACCTCTTGTGCCCGTACTCCACAAAAAAATGGTGTTGCACAATGTAAAAATTGAAACCATCTAGTTATTGCTCAAACCCTGTTGTTTCATATGCATATACTTAAAGCTTTATGGGGTGATGCCATCTTAATTGTCTGCCCCTCACCGCAAGCCATTGTCCACAATCTTAACATTCCCTTTTGTTTCTTACTCTTCCTTTATTTTCAGTTCCTCCTATTGTTGGTTGTGCATGTTTTGCTCATGTTTTGGTTGTGCATGTTTTGCTCATATCCTGGATCCAAGGTATGGTAAAATGTCTCACTAGGCGTACAAATGTGTCGTTCTTGAGTATTCTTAAGCTTAAAAAGGGTACAAGTGTTATCATCTACATACTTGTTGAGTTGTTGTTAGTGAAGATGTCACATTCCTTGAGAGTACTTCATTTTTTCTCTCTTGAAAGATGAGACCTTGATACCAATATTCTTTATTAGCCTTTGGGGGAGTTATGTTTTCCTGATAATTCTACTTTGTTTGTTTCACTTCCTATTCATGAGGAACAGGAAGTACCACCTCCCTCATTAAGTCCTGCGAAAGTATATCATAGACAACCACATGCTCCACCAGCTATCAAGTAATCTTCAAGTATTGAGAATTCCTATCAAAATTATTTATCCATTGCCTTGCATAAAGGTAATCGTTCGTGTACTCCATATCCCATTTTTAACTATGTTTCCCTTGCTAACCTGTGTCCTTTGCTTCATTCATTTGCCTTGTCTTTGTCATTGTATCTCTACTTAAGTCATGTGTACAAGCAATGCAATTTTATAAGTGAAAACAAACCATAGATGCAGAAATGGAAACTCTCCAATAGAATAACACAAGGGAGTTAACCTCTCTTCCACTAGGGAAACAGACAGTTGGACACTGGGTTTATATTATTATCACCCAGATGGTACCATTGAAAGATTAAAAGCTCACTTAGTTGCAAACAGATATACTCAAACATTTGGCATGGATTGCTTTGAAAATTTCTCACCCGTGACCAAATTAAATTCTATATAGGTTTTAGGTTCTCTTTTTTTTTTTTTTTTTTTTTTTTGGATAAATAACAACTTCATTGAAAAGAAAAAAGGAGAAACAAAAGAGAGGCCATAGGCCTAAGCCGGAAAATCCGGAATTACATTAAAATTTACAATTTTAGGCTACATAGCCCCTCATTTAGCCAATTTGCTGGCAAGGCCATTTTGGTCCTAGGAATATGCACCAAGAACTTTTGCAACGAAACCACCAGCTCTCTTATACCAGGGATTTGTTGGGCAAATTTCCACAAACCCGGCGATAAGCCCAACCCCCATCCCACCACCATCGACGAATCACCCTCAATCAAAGGCACATTCAAATGGAGGTCCCAAACCTCCCTCAATCCCATAAGGAGCCCCATAAGCTCAACTTTGATGGAATCCGAGACACCAATGGGACCCGCGACAATCCTAACAATCTCACCATAGGAATCTCAAATGACACAACCAAAGCCACTAGGACCCAGATTGCCCAAGGAGGACCCGTCAAAGTTAAGCTTGAGCACACCGGTTAGAGGGGAACAACAATTAATAGAAATGATCCATTTTGGCGCATTCACTAAAATGCAAGTCTTCCAATCCTGCACAAAGTCCGCCAAGGAAAGCCCTTGAAAGACATTAGTCACAAAAAGCCAACTTCCCACTTCACAAATAATAGAATCAATAACTTCCTTGAAAAGCTTTTGAGAATCTTCAAAAATTCTTAAGTTTCTTTCCTTCCATAAGTTCCAAATAATCGCGTGGCAAAAGCACCCCCAAAAGCACCTTCCTCTCTCCCCTAGACCACTCACCATCCATAAAGCAAAAAGATCCACCACATATCTCAGCATCACCCAAGAAAAGTTGAGGTTATCAAGGAAATAGATTCCTTTGTTATATCATATTTTTTACCATTGCTTCAATTAGATGTCAAGAACACATTTCTTCATGGTGACTTCCAAGAGGAGGTTTATATGAAGCAGCTTCCTAGGTATATTGCTCAGAGAGAATGTAATAAAGTGTGAAAACTCAAGCAATTTATGGGTTAAAGCAATCTCGTGTGCCTGTTTTCATAAGTTTAGTAAGTATTTGTTTATATATAAGGTTAGTAAGGATTACAATATGGGTTCTTTACATAAAATCATTCTATCTTTGTTTGGAAACAAGAGAAGGATATTATTTATCTGTTAATTTATGTGGATAATATAATCATCATTGGCAGTGACCATAATGGCATTTTCTTGGTATTGAGATAGCAAGGTCTAAACAAGATATCTACTCATCGCAACACAACTATATGATGGCTCTATTGAAGGAGGCAGGTATGCTTGGTTGTAAACCAATTGACTCTCCTAATGATCCTAATACAAATTTTGGAAGTAACGAGGGAAAATTATTTTCAGATCCTGAGAGATATAGAAGGATGGTGGGTACATTAATTTATCTTATGGTAACACAGCCAGATATTATTTTTGTTGTAGGTGTTGTTAGTTAGTTCAAGCATACTCCACATCAGTCACATTGGAATGTTTTATATAGAATCTTGAGGTCTTTGTAGAGTGGACCAGAAAAAGGCATAATCTATACACCTTTGGATGATATGCAAGTTATTGGCAATTCAGATGCAAACTGGTTTGCTAGTCAGAGCAACTAGAGATCTACAGATGAATATTGTACCTTTATTGATGGTAATTTAGTTATATACTGAAAAGAAAGAAGCAAATTGTAGTAGCCAAATCAAGTGCAAAAGAAGAGTATAGAGCTATAGCTAACACAGCATATGAGTAAGGGTGTCAATTGGGTCGGGCTGGCCTGAAGCCCGACATGTCCGGACCGAAAAATAGTCGGGTTGGGCCAAGGTAACTTCGGGCTAGGCTGAATTTGGGCCCAAATTTCAGGCCCAAGGTTTTATTTGGATTGAGTTTGGGCAAACTCATTTTCAGCCCGAATTCAGCCCGACCTGGCCCAAAATTGGTATAGCTGAGCCCAACAGATAGAGGACAGTTTTTGGCCCATTATAAGCCCAAATTTAACTAATTAGGCATATTTTCAAAATATTAGAGATAATAAAGAGCCATTATCAGCCCAAATTTTAAAATGAACTTCAATAATCAATTTTTTTTTAAAAGTAACTTTAAGTTCAGGCCAGCCCAAACTCAGCCCAAAGCCCATGATTTTAGAACGGGCTGAGTTCGGGCTGACTACCTTGGGCCAAGTTCAGGCCCATATAACTAAGTTCAAGCAGACCTCAGCCCGGTCCAGCCTGGCCCGATTGACAGCCCTCGATATAGTTGATGTCGTTGAGATCACTCTTGCAAGAGATGCACATTGCAATACATACTCCCTTAACAATGTATCACGATAATCAAGATGCCATCTACATTGCGAGGAATCTGATATTCCATGAACGCACTAAGCACATTGAAGTAGATTGTCATTTCATTTGTGATTTGGTGATGAGCAAGTAGATTATTACTCCATATGTTAAGTCTAAAGACCAGTTGGGCGATTTGTTTACAAAGGCAATGGGAATGTCTCAGTTACAGATGTGTAACAAACTGGGCATGATTGATATCTATGCTCAAGCTTTAGAGGAAGTGTTAAAGATACGTTTTTATGTACCATCATACCACGGGTACAAAAGTGTTTTTCGCTTTTATTATACTATAAAGGACGGGGTGTCATTTATAAGGTTAACGAACCTTAATCCGTTCTCACGCCTCCTCTCTTCTTACTCTCATTTTTCTTCATACTTTCTTTCATTCTTCGTCTCTATTTTCTTCTTTATCCTTTATCTTTTATTTAAATCTAACAATAACCATAGGGAAAACTATGATGAGGCACATTACCCAAGGCCCACTGGCACAAATTGCTGAAGCTACCCATGCCATGCATTTGAAATATAAAATTGATTTTTATGAGTTTTCTCAACATAGGTAAGCATGACAAGAACAAAATGAATAGAAAAGGCTCTTACAATAACTAGAGAAAACAAAACATGAAAAAATTAGCCAGGCAACGAAAAGTTTATGAGCATGATGCTCATTGATTTGATTAAATCTGTGATCTGTGAATCACCAAAACCAAAACAAAGGAGCAAGTCACAAATTTTGTCAAGTGAATATAAGATACAACAACAGAGAAGACATCATGATGAGGATATCAAAGTACCTCATCGGTATACCAGTGGCAGAGATGGATTGAGCCTAGATCGTTGTAGTTCGAATAGCTTGGAGCTATGTGGGGCCCACACATCAGCCCACTTGAGGACATTTCCTAGAGAGCTGTGTAGTTAGTTTAGTTTGATGTATTGTATGTTTAATTTGGACCTTGCATACCTTTATTTTTTATGAAGTGTAAGGATGTTATATTTAATTAGTGTAGGAGAGACACGGGAGGAAATAAAGTTTTTGTTTTTGGGTGAATAGTAAGAGAAGAGTAGGGCATCACCTTATAACCCTATTCTCCCATTCTTTTGATTTTAATGAATGAAAATTATAGTTTATGAAAAGTGGCTTAAGGCTGCACAAGAAATCAAGAGATTGGAAGTTCTAGAATGAGTCTTGGACTAAATCAAGCTTGGTGAGAGGCCAAGGAAAGTGCTAATTGATTGAAATCTTGCATTTCCAGGTATTATCTTCTATTTCCCCTCTTTAATCTATGTTGTTGGAGGTTGGTAGTGATTGTGGCTGTGGTTATTCAATCCGGACGATGGAATCTTGCTGATCCCTTATCTCCAAAGTCTTGTTCCGCCAATTTTGAGACCCACAGAAATTTTCTGATCAATTATATGAACTACAGTCCATAGCTAAGAACATGTGGCAGCCCTAGAGAACCCCTACTTGCTGTCTTGCAACTTGGATCCTTTCTATATGAAATCCAAGTCCCATGATATCCCATTGATAACCCTTTCATGCTCGGTTTAATAATCCCCTGTTGTCCCTATTAAAACCTATAATTCAGCCCCTTGTGACACTTAATTGGACTGCTACAACAGTATACAAATTTCTGTCCTGATTTACTTGAACCAGAATTTTCTGATTATGTAATTTAATGTCATTGTTGGAGCCTATACTTTGCTAATGTGTGTTGGGAATAGAAACTCAGACATGATAGCTGATCTGTCTCGTAATTTGATCAAGGACAGCACTTGATTTGTTCCAAGTTCGATTATGAGTTGCTTTAAAAAATCATGAACTGTTGACCTGCATTGTTGGACCATTAACCGAACATCCATCATGAGCTTAGGCTACACGACTGATGAGTAGGAATCTAGGTTATGCCGATAATTTATTTGGGTAATTTCCTTTGATCTTTATGTTCTCATGTTGTTTGCATGCATCTGGCATCACATGAAGAGAAGAAGAAAAAAAATTGAGACAGATTTACTAACCAAATCTAGACATTAACATAAATCATCCTTTTTACTACTCACTGTGAGCTCCTAGTCTCCTAATCGAACTTCCTTTTTAAACCCACATGCACACCAGACACAAGAACAACCACTGGATGGAATAACAATCCCCTATTATTGATAAAGCACAAGTAACTTCAATAAGTCTACCACATGTGATGAAAACTCATCAGAATCCCTCCTTATTCTAAAAAGCAATAATCCAATCAGTAAGTCCTAGTGCCTTAGACTAGAACTTTGTGAATTAGGAATAAAAAGAAGAAATTAACAAATCACCACTAAGACAATCAACTGGAATTTGACTAGTCTGAGTAATACAGGCTTCAAACAGGTCATATTACAAGCCTAAATCTTTAAACTAGCAGATTATCCTTCCATGATATTGGATTAGTCACTTCATACTGTTAATTAGTCAATTCACCTAAAGTTACCAGCAAGCAAAAGAGCTACTACGGGGGGATAAAATGGCATGATGACCAGATAAGGGGGCATGGAGACAATTGGAGTAAATGGTAGGCTTAAAATCGAGGCAGGTTTAGACAGGGTGGCATGTCTAGAACAAAAAACCTCTGACACACAAAGTAGTCAATTGCAAAATCCAGACAGGAGTGTGTTCCATGTCCATGATAATGGGTAGGCCAACGAATACAGAAGATATACAAGGCCTAGCCTCGAAAAGGTTTTGAAGAAGAAAAAATTGTGGTTAAGAAAATCTCATGGTTGAAAACCTCTTTTCCACCTTTTAATTAATGACCCTTCCCCTTGTAAATAAACTTCAAAAGTTAACAGAAAGCTCATTGTCATTTTATTTATTGAATGATCCTCAACATGACTGGTTATGGCAGACCTAACAAAGAAGCTCATAATGTAGGTTCATACCTTGATTTTGAATAAAACCCCACAATGATTCAGTAACACATCCTGCAATGAGACAAGAAGTTCATGAACCACCAAAATCCAGTAAGAGAAAGGATAAGGACTTATGAGTAGATTGTATAGCGATAAAAAGGATTCCTCTACTATTTCATGAAACATCTAAGCCCATGGTCAAACGAACACTCAAGCACCACTTTCCACAAGTATATCGTTCTTATCTCTGGATCTTGTAAACTTATTTAAAAAGGGAGGGGGGGGGGAGGTGTGCTAACAGAACACGTTTCACAACTAGGAGGTTATATTCTTTTCTTTGCGGTTGACCATAACCAAATGCCCATTAATACCCTATACAGGATGGAAGCCATGCTAGAGCTTCTTTTATCTTTCTTCTTCTTCTTCTTCATTTTTTTTTTTTTTTTTTTTTTTGATGCAATTTTATTCAAAAAGGAAACAACAAAAGACAAGTAGAAACAGCATTCACCAGGATGGTGAATTAGCAAAGAGAAACAAAACAACAAAAACAAAAAACCAACAGTGCAAAACACAAGAGTTAGAGACAAAAGGGCTAAACAACTCTACTCCAGATGACTGCCCAATCCCCCTCATCGAACACCTTGGAAATAGATACCCAATCCAAGAGAAGCTCATAAACCCAAACTTGAAGACGATCATGCAAGGTGGACTTTCCCTCAATAATGTGATTGGTCCACTCCTTCCAAACTATCCAGCAAACAGCACCAAGGAGGAAATGCCAACTAGCACTAGGAATACCCACCAACTCCCAGATCCACCATCCAAAGATAAGCTCTTTGAAGTTGTTTGGGAACACCCAGGAAATGTTAAGACAAGCAAGGAAGAAAGTCCAAATCCTCATCACCAGTATGCAGTGAATAAGAAGATTGATGTGGCAGCATTGCAATGGTTTGAGAAGATATATCCTCTTTGGAAGCCAAAGCCAAGATCCAAAGAGAATTTCAAGAAGAAAGTTTTCTACACACTTAAGTAAATTAGTTTTCTTTACGTTTTTTGGTTTCATTATGGAGAATTTTATATAATAAGGCCTTATGAGACATAGGGTGGGAGTTAGTTGCAATTTAGAGAAGTTTTAGAAGAGTTTAGAGTTTTTTTTTTTTTTAAGTTTAATGGGTTTTTTAGTATTGGCCGTACAACCACTAGTGAGGGGTATCTTAATCAAAATTTTGTTTTATTAATTAGGGTCTTTATAAAGACCAACTGCCACTTATGTAAGGGTAGGTCTTTTTTTTTTTTATCAATGAAAATTTGAAAGCTTGGAACCTCACGACTGGTGCAGTTTCCTCTCAAGAATCCCTCAAGTTAAGGTGAGTTCTTTCCCTTCTACTTCTCTCTCTCTTCTCCTAATCTTCACTCTTCTAATCTTCTTCTTCTACATATTACTTGGTTTCTTTATTAATTTCACTTTCTTCCATTCTAATGTTTCTGTTTTCTTGGTTCTTTATTCACCTTTGCAAAGATAAAGAATCCTTATTCTTGGATTTCTTGAAATCTGGAAAATTTTCAGCAAGCTTATCTTAGATCTTTTCCAGGAAGATGGGAACAATAACGTGGGACAGCATATGTAAACGGCTAGGGGATATCCTAAACTTGAACCAACCTCTTGCTTGGAGCCAAGTTGATAATCTTAGGGCTGTGGTGGTGCCAGAAACTATTGAACTGGCCACCAGGTTGGAGAACTTGAGAAGGATTCAGATAAAGGGTATGAGGTGGTGGAGCTTGTCAAATGGACTCCAGTCGTCAATGTTAACAGTGAGGTTTCTTTTGAACCCAGGCAGATAGGGATTCGAGGGCTTCCGTGGCATCTGTGATCTTTGGGCTTCTTCAAAGCGATAGGTGGTCTCTGTGGGGGCTTTGTGAAGCTTGAAGAGAAGACCAGGTGTCTTGTAAGCCTCAAAACTGCATGGATATGGGTTAAAGGGGCTAAAATTATATCCCTGTTTGACAAAGGGAAGGAGCTCAAGCTTGAAATTTTGCTAGGGCCATTGGAGAAGATGAATGTGGTTTGGCCGGCGAGAAAAGGGGACGCCAGCAAGGGAGCAAACCTAATTCAAAATCAACTTCAAATTCAAAATCCTACCAATGGGGGTCGTGCGATTCCACATCCTACTATGGAGGTCCGACAATGGCTTTGTCTAGTGTAGACTCTGTGCAGGAGATCGTGGGAGGTGGTTGTTGTGGGGTTAAGGGGAAGGAGGGTATCAATGGTCAGCAATCCACTAAGGAGTGGGTAGTGCGGTCTTTTCCCTCTTCGCTTATGGCAGAGGGATTGCGAAGGGAATCGTGTGGTCAGGAGGGCATGGTTGTAAATGGCAAAGGCCTTTATGCGAACATGGATAACCCGGAAGGGCTATCGAAGAATTCTAAGTTGTTGGAAGGGGCACAGTGCATTTCTGTGAACAACAGGGGCTTGATTGCAAACGTAGAGGGCCTTAGATGTAATATTGAAAATCGGAAGGACCCAAATGCATTAGTTGGTCGGGCGGAGGGATCTATCCCTTATTCTATACAAGAGGAGGGCATAGAGATAGTTTAGGGAATCGGGAGGGTTGTTTTGAAGACCGGGAAAAAGCGGAGGGGGTTATGAGTACTTCCTCAGCCATTTTAACTCAGCCCTTCGATAATCTTCCTCCTCATAGCCTGAAGCTTCCAGAGGTGTGCAATCAAGGGATACCTACGCATGTGTTGGGGCGAAATGGGAGGCTTCCGGAGTCGTGCAATCAAGGGATACCTGCGCATGCGATGGGGGGTAATGGGAGGCCATCTCCCTAAGAGCCAAGCAGACATATGGGTTAGAATGACATCGTAGTGGAGTGCTACAGAAATAATAGCTATGGATCAACCCTTCCGTTGGAGATTGGGTTAAGACAGGAGGCTCCGTATACAGTGGTGATGATGCCAAGGTGGGAAAATGTGATCAATAGGTGTCGTCATGATTTGGGAAGAGCAGCTTGTTGGAAAGTTGGCCCTTTTCGGGAAGCCGATGTTTCATCTATTGAATGGGCTCACTACAATCAACCGCAATACCAAGTATTGGGGGCAGAGCAAGCTATAACAACGATACCAGGGTTTGGGGTTGGCAAGGAGAATGTTGGGAAGGAAGCAATTGAGATGAACAAGGATAGGCAGCTAATGGGATAGTATCATTCGGTTGGCAAATCTGTAAAATTGTCCCATAATAAGATCTGGAGTTAATTCCATGGCCCGAACAACCTCTAGATGAAACCCCTATCTTGTTGGTTTCAGACGGGGTTATGAATGCGATGGAGTAGGTGAGTGGGATTCTGGGTCTATCTTTTAATGGCTTGGAACAAATGGCTTGGAGTTGTTTGTGGAATTGGAAAAAAGGGCTCTAGTGAGTCAGGGCTTAGACACAACCAGGGACGATGTGGGTAAGAACAGAATTCATAGGGAGCTAAGGAACCTAAGGTGGGGAATGTCATATGGCAAAGGGGGAGATGATGGTGGAGAGGGTTCTGCGAGGAGAATAAAAGGGATCAGACCGTGTTTCAGATGAAGTGCAACGTATTATCGTGGAATGTGAGGGGCCTGGGGAGTCACAATAGGAAGCGATTAGTGCGGGATTTGGTTAGCAAAACAAGGATGGATATAGTGATCTTGCAAGAAACGAAACTGATGAGTCTGGATAGGGATGTCATATGTAGCTTGTGTCACTTTGCCAGTGTGGGTTGGATATCTTTGCCTTTTGTGGGGGCGGCTGAGAAGATTCTAATGTTTTGGGACAAGGATAAGATTGTATGTGAGGAATCATGGGTAGAGTCTTTTTCGGTATCGATGGTGGCTACTGTGAGAGGGGATAGTCAAATGGATCTTGTCTGGGGTTTATGGGCCTTCATCTAGCACTCGGTTGGAGGTGTTTCTTACAGAACTTCAATCAATCAGAGAGAGGAGGGAGTTGTCATGGTGTGTAGGGGGGGGATTTTAACAAAATCATGTTCTTGGAGGAAAGAAATCGTGTTGTTAGAAGAACAAGGGGTATGGATGAGTTTTGTGAGTTCATTGATCATAATGCTCTCATTAATTTGCCAATTTAAGGGGCTTAGTTTACATGGTCGAACCTTTAGGAACTGCCATCCTTGAGTAGGTTGGACAAATTCTTAATTTCTACGGAGTGGGATGACTACTCCCTGGTGTTTGTGTATGCTCTCCCATGGTTGGGCTTTGACCATATTCCTATTATGCTGAAAGGAGGGGAAGCTTTGTCTCGATCGGGGCCTATCCCCTTTAAATTTCAAAACATGTGGTCTCTTCATCCCAGTTTTGTAGACATGGTGAAGAGATGGTGGGAGGACTTTGACGTGTATGGTCCCCCTGGTCAGATTTTTAGGCTGAAGTTGGAAGGCCTTAGGGATCATTTGAAGATCTGGAATAAGTACTTGGGGACATTGAGAGTAGAAAGAAAACATGTTTGGATGATATCCAATGGTGGGATAGGAAGGAAGAGGGGGAGGGGTTGGAGGAATTTGAAAGGCTTACCCGAAAGGATGCTCAAAGGGAGTTTGAGAGAATCATCGAGATGGAAGAGATTATGTGGCACCAAAATCTAGAGTGCAATGGCTTAACGAAGTGGACCAAAATACAAAGTTCTTTTATAGGTTGGCTTTTTCTCGGAGATCAATAAACCACATACATAGCCTCATTATTGGGGGTACACGGGTGGTAAATGAAGAGGAAATTAAGAATCATGAGGAGGATTATTTTAGGTAATTATTCCAAGAAGATCGTTCGCTAAGACCGAAGGTAGATGGTTTGCACTTGCCCTAGTTGGGGGAAGGACAAGCAGAATAGTTGGAGAGGCCGTTTGAGGAGGAGGAAGTTAAAAAGGTAGTTTGGTGATAAAGCGCCAAGGCCCGATGGGTTTACAGTTGCATCCTACAAAAAAATGTTGGCAGGTGATCAAAGGGGATTTGCTGCTAGTTTTCAAAGATTTCTACGAGAAGTGCTTTCTAGATAACAGAAGCAATGCCACTTATATTGCTCTTATTCCCAAGAGGGAGGGAGCTGACCAGTTATCGGACTTCAGACTGGTTAGCTTAGTGGGCAGCACCTCCAAAATAATAACTAAGTGCCCGGCGTTGCAGCTAAAAGAAGTTCTTCCGAGGATTGTCCCAAAGGAGTAGGATGTTTTTCTCTAAGGGAGATCAATGGCAGATGGATTTTTATGCGCTAATCAATGTATTAATGTTCGGATTTGCGAGGGTATCCCAGGGGTGATGTGTAAGCTGGATCCTGAGAAAGCTTACGACCATGTAAATTTGGATTTCCTTCTGTATGTGATGCGGAGGTGTGGCTTCAAAGTGAAATGGAGGGAGTGGATTCCTAGATGTTTTAGTTTGGCTTCCTTTTCGGTGTTGATCAATGGGGTGCCGAAAGGGCACTTTGGATGCAATAGGGGTCTTCGTCAAGGGGACCCTCTTTCTCCTCTCTTATTCTTATTGGTGGCAGGCGTCCTGGGGGGATTGCTAGGCAGGGCGGCGGACGTGGGAATGTTCAAAGGTTTTTCTTTGGGGCGGGAGAGGTGGTGGTGGTGGTTTCTCATTTGCAATTCACAAAAGATACAATTATTTTTTGTGACAACTCTTAATCAGGCTATTAAGATGTGTGTAATGTGTGTTCCGATGCTTCGAGGTTGTGTCAGGCCTTCGCCTTAATTTAGGGAAGAGTTCTCTGATTGCTATTGGAGAGGTTCCCAATTTAGACCAACTGGCGGCTAATTTGGAGTGCAAACAGGGAACTTCCGTCCACCTACTTGGGGCTTCCTCTTGGAGCCACGTACAAGCAAAAGAAGGTGTGGAATCCGATAATTTACCGAATGCAGAAGTGGCTCAACAGTTGGAAGGCTCGTTTTTTATCTAAAGGTGTGGCAGGCTCACTCTAATAAAGACGTCCCTGGCAAGTATTCCTATTCATTATCTCTCCCTCCTGGTTTTCCCTAAATCAGTTGGACAGGCATTGGAAAGAATTCAAAGAAATTTCTCCTGGAGAAAAGGAGAAGATGGGAGGGGTATGCACTTGGTGTCGTGAGAGAGGGTATACACTCCGAAGGATAAAGGGGGGGGCAGGTTTATGCTGTTTATATTCTATAAACAAGGCCCTTCTCTATAAATGGTTGTGGAGATACGTGGATGAGGCTAATAGTTTGTGGAGGCAGGTAGTGGGGGCTAAACTTGGTGTGGTGGATGGGTGGGATATCTCGGCCCCAAGGGGGCCTTATGGACGTAACCTTTGAAAGGGGATCTTGCAGTTTTGGCCTTTGTTTAAAGAGGGGCTGGGGTATACGGTAGGTAACGGGCAACGAACTAAATTTTGGGAAGATGTTTGGTGTGGGGAGAGGTCTCTCAAGCAAGATTATCCTGATTTATACAACGTGGCAGCGGATCCATCTTCATTAATGGCTACTAATTTTTCTCGTCAAGGGGGTGATATAGTGTGGGCTTCAGCGCTAAGAAAAGCTTTATTTGATTGGGAGATTCTGAGGCACCAACATCTAGCTCTTGGCTAAACTGGTAACATCGCACATTGATCATGACCTCGAGGATCGCCGGATTTGGAAGGTTGCTTCGGGTGGTGAATTCTTGGTGAAATCTTGTTATGGTTATATGGCAAATCCTAGGATGGTTATGGGGCATTGGAAAGATATTTGGTATAATGGGATCCCCCCCCCCCAATGTTCAGTTCTTTATGTGGACAGTAGCTTTGGAGAAAATTTCCACCATGGACTTGTTGTGGAAGAAAGGTTTCTACTTGCCAAGTATTTGTCTTCTTTGCTATCAAGAAGGGAAATTGGTCTCTCACATGTTCATCCATTGTCCTTTCTCTTGGGAGATTTGGTGTGGTGTTTCTAGGGACTTTGGGACGACATGGACCTTAGCGGCCTACTCCTGAGTTGGAAAACGTCGGTGTTGAGTGTTTTTGGGAGAAGGTTATGGCGTTTAGTCCCTACAGCAGTGTATTGGGCGGTTTGGCATGAGCAGAACAACCAGGTGTTCAGTGGTTACACTTAGCCTACTTGGCAAGTGTACAGAACAGCCAAGGATTTTATTTTGTTCTAGGTTAGGCGTTGTAAAGGTTATGATTGGATTCCCAACAGGGATCTACTTAGGCATTGGGACGGTGTCATAGGGATTGGTTGATTTGTGAGAGGGACTAGGATTTGGGTTTCTGGTTGTTTTTTTTGGGGGTCTCCCCTCTTTTTTCTTTTGGGGATTTCCCACCCCCTCTTTCTGTCCCTTATTTCCATTTTGCCCTCTTTCTTTAATAAAATTCTTTTTTCTCATCAAAAATAAATAAATCATCTAAACCCTTGTTTCTCTTCCATTTAGCCTTCATTAGCCTAAACTCTAAGTTCTTTAACACTTTCCCCAATTTTCCAATCCTAATGTCCAAGAATTTTTCAATATTTCTTTAAAAATCAAGAATCTTCAAGTTTTCTCAAACCCTAAATCAAACCCACCCATACGGTTGCCTATTTCCCCTCATCCCACAACTTCTACAAGCGGGGTCCAATTTATTTCTCTCTTGCTTTCTTTTCTTCTCTCTCCCACAGCTACCTATATTTTCCTTCATTCTTTATTTTATTTCTTAGATTTAAAGATTGAATTTCTTGCATTATTTTGTTAAAGATTTAAGTTCTTGAAGTGCTTAATTGAATTTTCAGCATTCCTGAACTTCAAGATTCAATCTTTGTTGCATAAAATTTATTTTAGGCTTTTGTTCATCAATTAATTATTGCAGGAGCCTAATCCCATTGGGATCCTACATCAAAGATGATCCACTGATTCCTCTTCACACAAACACAGCACACATCTACACCAAATTCTAACCTCTGCGCTTTAAATGGTTGAGGGTAAGAATCTTATCCAAAATAGAAGTCCAAAGAAAAACGTTGACTTTAAAGGGAATACCCAATTTCCCAATGCCCTTGTCGATAATTGCCCCAAAAGGATCATGATCTAAGCCTTCATAGAAAGACTTAGTGGAGAAATTTCCAAGCTTAGTCAACACTCAAACCCTCCAATCTTCTCACCCAAAGAAAGCTTAAACCCCTTTAAGCAACAAAACTTAACCAATGATCCCATTCCCAGTCATTTAAACTCGTTCTCAATCTAAGAGTCCACACACCACCACCACCAACGAAATCAAAACTATCCACCACAAAACCACCTTATTGGAGACCAACATAAAAATGCTCCTACACGTCCTTAAGGAAAAATCTCCACACCACCGATCCTCCAAAAACTAATATCCTCCCTAGAACCCATTTGGAACCTAGTAAATATCTCAAACCACTCCTTACCACTAAGAATGGACTAACACAAGCCAATCCCATAGGAAGCCCACACTGTACGAGTACCCCACACTGAATTGGCACCATATTTAGAGACAATCACCTTCCTCCAAAGACTATCTCAATCCTCACCCAACCTCCACAACTACTTCCCATGAAGCAAATTTTCCTAATACCAAAACCGCCCCAATCTTCAATGAAGGCAAAATGATTTCCAATCAACAAGGTGATACTTTCGACCATCCTCCAAGTTGTTCCATAAAAAATTTTTGAAATACAACTCCATTTTCTTAGCCACCAAGACCGGAATCATAAACAAGGAAAGATAGTAAAGGAATGCTAGCCAAGGTAATTTGAATGAGTTAACTGCCCCCCTTTAAACAAAAGAGGCGCCTTCTAAGCATTCAGACGAGGATTCCAAACCAACTTAGTCTTAAACATAGAACCTAACGATGGATCTCCTTCAAAGAAGGCACCCCTAAATGTCTATCACCACACATTTGTTCTCTATGCATGAGAGACTGTAAATCCGGCAACCACATCATGATACATTGCTCTTCAGCTAGAATCATTTGGGACTATTTCCTTTGTCATCCATTTTTGGGTTGGACTTTGCCTTGTAGCCTTCCCGATCTTGTAAGATAATGGAATTGTGGTTATTTTAAGAGTCAAAGCAAAAAAAAATTGGATGGGAATCTTGCATGGTATTTGTTGAGACATATGGCATGAGAGGAATACAAGGATTTTCAAGGGTGTAAAAAGATCTCCTTCAGAGGTGGGGGACTCTATTCAATTCGAAGTCGCTCCTCAGGCTGTTGATTTAAAGGATTTTGCCGAATATCTATAAATAAAATTACTAGGGATTGGTATTCATATATTTTCTCATTCACCTTGACATGTAACCCCTTGCTTTCTCAGGACCTTTTGGTCTATTCTTGTACATTCTTCTTGCTTTCTCTTCATTTTTAATAAAGATCGTTATTCATCCAAAAAAAAAATCCAATTAACATGTTCATATGCTTTTTCCAAATCAAGCTTACAAATAATCCCTTATTTCCTCCACACATTCATTAACGATCAAAACACCATCTAAAATTTGGCACCCAGCCACAAAAGCGCCTTGGGGATCCAAGATAACATCTTTCAAAACCATTCTTAGCCTCAAGGTTAGAAGTTAGAACCTTTGAAATAATTTTATAAACACTACTCAAGAGGCTTATAGGGCGAAAATCCTTCAGCTCCTTAATCGCTTTCTTCTTAGGGCTCAAGTCAATGAAAGTGTTATTCAAATTTAGATTGAACTCACCATTCAGATAGAATTCCTCGAACACTTTCATAAGGTCTACTTTAATAATTCTTCAACATCTTTGGGAAAAAGAAATGGTAAAACCATCAAGACAAGAAGTTTTATCCCCCTTCATCACTTTCACCACATTCCAAACTTCTTCCACCAAAAATGGCCTCTCTAACTGAATTCTCTCTTGCAATGGAATAACTTCAAACTCCATCCCATCAAAAAGAAGCCTAAACAGAGAGTCTTCTTTATCGAGCTGTGAGTAAAAATCACATATTTCGTCCTTGATGGCCCCTTACTCTTGGATCCAACAACCATTAACCTGAACCCCATAGATTATAACTGATGGTGAAAAATACCATGACCTTATAAAAACGAGACCCAGGAGATCGACCCTACAAGGAAAAGAACTGGGGGCCCCGAAGATTCTAACCCTCAGCCCCCCACGACTACAGAGACCGAAACCTGGACCACGAACTAGAACCTCCCTACAGCTACTCGAGTTATTGTGTCAACAATCCCAACCCTCATCTATGGCACTCAACACTCAAAGGTCGTCCGAGGCCCCCACTCCCTAGCAAGGCCCCGGATGCCGGGGGCAACGATCCGAACTGAGTCAGCCTAAGGATAAACATGATTCGAAAACCGTTATACGGAGCGCATAACCTCTGCAGCAGGTCTGTCGGCAAACCTGCTAGCCCTGAGAAAATGACAGGCATGTCTAGAGAAAACGTATCAGAAATCGTGGGAGACAGGGACGTACAAGGGTATGGGGGGCAGCAACATGCGAGGCTGGAGGGGGAGAGCGACACGTGGTCTTCATCGCTATTCACCCTAATCCGAGTCTATAAATAGAGGCATCGGCTTATTACTCAAGGTAAGAAAAACCCTAACAGTAAAGGCTCCATCTACAATCCCCCTGATCTCCCCGACTTGACCGTCGGAGAGCTAGAAACCGGTCCACCGCCTGCCCTAGCTTCCTGACGCCGTGTTATTTAGTGTGTGTAGGAACAGTTCAGTCGAGGACTTGGGCTAACCGTGGACCATCTGGTTAGCATGAAGGGAGGTTATTTCTCGATACGCCATCAGTTGGCGCCATCTGTGAGAATAAGCTGCCAGGGGATGAGCAACGGAGGCGCGAATGCTTTAAGTGTTGCTTTTGGAGCGCGGGGGGTTGCCGAAAATCGCCTCAGAAATAGAGGGCTAAAAACGAAGACGAAGAAAATCAAAGTGAAAATAAATAACACTTTTATAGGAAACCCACGCCATTCCTGACCCTACACGTGCTGTCGATCCGATGGCTAGGAAAATAAGACCGGGAAATGAGGCAACGCACGAATCCCCAAAATTCAAAAGGCTTAAACGATAACCATCGGATGACCTAGAAAACCGAAACGACGTGACGCTTGATCTAACCTCCTACCGGCGCGTGCATGGCCTCTCGGTTCTTGAAACGCATTAAAATGCAAGGCCATCATTAGCGCCCGTCCTAACTAACATCTCCTTGACAATCAAAACAACACGCCGCCCACGCCGAAGTAGTAAAACAACAAGTGCAAACGATTCTCATTCCCGGCCTTCGTAGACTCGTACCCAGGAATAGGAGACAGCTAATGGTGAAAAATACCATGACCCTATAAAAACGAGACCTGGGAGATCGACCCTACAAGGAAAAGACTTGGGGGGCCCGAAGATTCTAGCCCTCGACCCCACGACTACAAAGACCGAAACCCGGACCACGAAGCAGAACCGCCCTACACCTACTCGAGTTATTGTGTCAACAATCCCAACCCTCATCTATGGCACTCGACACTCAAAGGTCGCTTGGGGCCCTGAGGCCCCCAATCCCTAGCAAGGCCCCAGATGCCGGGGGCAACGATCCCGACTAAGTCTGCCTAAGGATAAGCATGATTCGAAAACCGTTATATGAAGCGCATAACCTCTACAGCAAGTCTGCTGGCAGACCTGCCAGCCCTAAGAAAATGACAGGCATGTTTGGAGAAAACGTATCATAAATCGTGGGAGACAGGGACGTACAAGGGTATGGGGGCAGCGACATGCGAGGCTGGAGGGGGAGAGCGACACGTGGTCTTCATTGCTATTCACCCTAATCCGAGTCTATAAATAGAGGCATCGGCTTATTACTCAAGGAAAGGTAAGAAAAACCCTAACAGTAAAAAGGCTCCATCTACAGTCTCCCTGATCTCCCTGACTTGACTGTCGGAGAGCTAGAAGCTGGTCCACCGCCGGCCCTAGCTTCCTGACGCCATATTATCTAGTGTGTGTAGGAACAGTTCAGTCGAGGACCTGGGCTAACCGTGGACCATCTGGTTAGCGTGAAGAGAGGCTATTTCTTGGTACGCCATCAATAACAATCCAATAGATATCAATAAACAATTGTTGTTCAACAGTCAAAGATGATTTAGATAAAGATTATAGCTGACATTTCTTTCTACTACACAAAATAAAGACAAGAGAGTACTTTTGCTCACTAACCGTAAATACAATTCCCATACTACCAGTATGTTTATTTACTTATGCCGAAACTTTCATGAAGGGTTGTTGGAAGGGTTGAGGCTTCTAAAGGCTAAGGATCTGAGAGGTTGTGTTGTGGAAGGAGACTCTCTCACGATCTTCTCTTGGGGGAGGGGGACTCAATGTGGCTCATGGAGGCTGCATCACTTTATTGTTGAGATCAGAACCTTATTGAAGGACCTAAATGTTGTCACATCTCATATTCCCCAAGCCCAAAATGTGGTTGCCGACGGTCTTGCCAAGTGGAGTGTGGAGCACCATATGTATATAAATGATGTCCATTTGAGATTGCCAATTTTTAAGGATAGTCTCCGATTGTTTTTTTCTACAAGTTGGGACTCTATTCTGTCTGTATTAATTCATTTTATTTTGGGTATCTTCTGAACATTTATTTTCTTCTTCAAGATCTTTCTGTTGATCAATGGAACTCTTTAGCCATCATTTTTTTTTGTGATAAATAACGACAATATATACATATATATGTAGCCCCTTCATCAGAGTCATTCCTTTCAAACCTCCCTACGAATTTACAACCTTTGCCCACACCTAAGTATCAACCCCAAAAGGCCCAACAACCAATCCCTTTAAACCAGCACTTGTATGATATGTTCCCAAAATCATACCATCATGTGATCAAGCCCAGGTATGCCCAACTTGAACCAGAACCACCCAAACCAAGAGATTAGGAGATTTAATAGGAGATAGGAGATTTAATAGGAGATTTACAAAATAGCGGAGATTTAAACAGAAAGAACACTGGATAATGGAAGACTTAGGCGATCGAGACAACTCTCCGTCTGCCTAACACACTAAGCAAACTGGCCTTTTATAGACATAACTGAAGCCAGACTCTTTTCTCCATTGATGGCGTTCCCCCATCTCCTGCAAAAGCAGCATTAAATTGGCAAGCAGAAAATGCAGTGGCCCAGAATCAGACGGGGAGTTATCCCGATTGCCTAAGTCTTCCAACGTCCAGTGTTCTTCTTTCTGTTTAAATCTTCGCTATTTTGTAAATCTCCTATTAAAATTTGATTATTATGTGCTTTATCCAAGAAAAAAGCAGCTCCTTCCTGAAACACTACCCCCGGATGATTGGGGTATAAAGCCACCCTCTTCCAGGCCAAAGCCTCCACCGCCATCTCTTCAACCTTACTACCAGAAGGCTCTCTCTCTCCTCAAGAAGCCTTACCCTC
>JAOXJP010070475.1:0-15318 GCA_025762735.1 Platanus orientalis
TTCCAGTCGCACCTCATTGGAATGGTTAGCAAAAGGTTTTGTCATGGCGGCAAAATTTTTTTGCCGTGATGTCATTTTGTGGTAAAAAGGTAGCTTTTCACATGAAACGGGATTTTGGTGGTAAATTACTATTCGTCAGGAATTATATGTCATGAATCTGCCACTATCTAAATTGGTGGGAAAAGATATTTTTGCCACTTAACTGTGCTTTTTTCGACCACTCTCCCTCATGGAAAAAACTGAGAATTATTGTAGTGATTATAGTGAAGTCTCTTTACTCTCCAAAAAAAAGAAATATATAAAACAAAAGCTAGATTGTTTTCTTTTTTTTGTAAAGATGTCCATATCACTGTTTTAATTCATCCTCCCTAATACAAAAAAAAAAAAAAAAAACAAGAAAACAAACTTTTTTTTTTTCATCCAATACATTTTTTTTTCTTTCCGAACCAACAAATCAACACCATTAATCATGGAATAAAGTAATTTTTTTCACTTTTGCTTTCTTTTTAATGGTGAGGAGAACTTACAGGACTTAAGATTACATTTTTTGGAGTTCTAGACGAATCACTTATAAGAGCCGGAGTTCTTGACGAATCACTTATAAGAGCCGATATTTGAGTAAGTACCTTGGGCAAGCACAGAATAGGTAACTAATTACCCAAATAAAAATAGTTTCAAAAGACGTGACCACTGAATGTCAATTTTTAGGAGGCGTATTCATTGATTGAAATCATGTGAGAGGAGAAAAAAATAAAAAGAGTTGCATGGTAGTGTCGTTTAGGAGAGAGAGAAAATGAGCCATGAGAGGTGGAGTACTCTAGGAGAGAGAGAAATTGAGGGCAAGATTGAAAAGAAATTTAACGGTGGTAATTGAGGATGGAGAAATAAAAGGCGAGTGGTGGTGTGGTTTAGGAGAGAAAAAAATAAGGGTGTGATGGTGTGGTTTGATAGGCAACACGAATCCGACCCACCAACACGAATTGCCACTCCTGCAACATTGTGACTCAATCAGAATAAGAGTATTTTTAAAACGATTTTGTAAAATAAAATGAAATAAAGTAAAATTGAAGCATGGGTGGAAAGGGGGACAAATAAACAAGAAAAAGATGACAGGGGATAACAGCATACTTGAAAGAAGGTTAAGTCGGAACACGGTTGAAGGGAGAACAAGGATCCGACTTGATTAAAGAGGGAGAGTGAGTTAATGAGGGTTTTTTTTTTCCGTTTAAATAAGAACAAAGCTTGAAGATATCCAATGAATGTCATTATTTTAGGAGGTGTTGTGTCTTCTAAAAACGTTTTGAGTGAGGAGAAAAAAAAGAAATCTTTGTTGATTGACGATTGAGGAACCAAAACGATGGTGTGGTATAACCAAGGAGTTAAGAGGGATGTGACATGATGTCACACCTCGAAACCCATACCAGTAGGGTCATGAATTTCGGCACATGACATTAATACATCACTTCACTTTTCATTCATTCATTCTTAACCTGTATAAATTTTTTGTTTCCTTTACATTCATACGCAGTAGAATAATACATTGATCATTTTCCAATAATCACATAATTAATCACATTCCCATAAGTTTGACCTGTATAAAATCCCATAACTCATAAACCACAATCTTATAAATAATCCATAAACAATGCCTACCATTCTCATTCAATTAAATAAATAGTCTGACATAATCCAATCCATCATCTGAAATCAAATACTTAAAATCCCTAACTTATTTCATTCCTTTATATTTAAACTGAAATAACTATACTGAAGTAAATAAAGTCTCTAATCCAAATAATTGAAATAAACAAGTATCTAGTCTCTAACTGTCTCTATTTGGAACCGCTACTCTATAATCTCTTCATCATCTGTAGTGTCAGATTAGGATAAGTTTGACATACTTAACAAGAAAACAGTAAACTATAGTAAAAGTGGATCAAGTCTTAGAACAATTTTAGAAACTAAACATATACTTTCTATTTACAATTTCATAAATCAATCTTATGCATTATTAAACATTTAATAAAAATTACAGTTTTATATACATAATAGAAATCAGTGATAACATATACCTTTACATTTACATAACAGAACGAATCAGATCAGATTTCATATCATAGCCAGAATGGAATAGAACATATATATGTTATAAAGCCAGAACATATAACAGTTTGCACCCTTTAAACCCTGGTGAGAAGGGTCCAATTCGTAACTTTTAAACCCAACTGAAAATGGTCCAGTTGACAACATTTAAACCTAGTTGAGAAGGGTTAGTATTACCTCCTATGTGGCCAGTAGTAATGATCCATAACAATTCGCACTGATTATACCTAGATGAGAAGGGCTCTATCAATAATTTCCCTTGATGGGCAAGGTGACTTTCTAACAATACATATCATTCTTTTGCAGTTTCAATCAAATCATATAATTCATAAAAGTAACATATAACAATTCTTTACATTAACTTAAGTCAAAATAATATATAAGAACATGTTTGATTCAACTAGGCACAATCTATAAAACATGTTTTTCAAAACATATCAAATCTGTCCAAAATAGTACTATTGAGAATCACTAACGGTAGAATGTAAAAATTAGTACATTTTTCTTTTTAAAATATGATTTAAGATCACTAAGAATAAATCAAAGGATTAGACATATAATTTCTTTTAAAATAATAGATCATTACCTCTAGAATTATTTAGAAGATCAAAACAATTTTTAGAATAGTTTTTGCAATTTTTGGAATAAAAATCTTTTTTAAAACTCTTGATTTTACATTAAAAACATGGTTCTACATGCATTAATAATACAAAACGGATTCAAAATCAATGATTCAACTCTTTAAAATCATATAGAATTGAAAACAAATCACTTTTACATCCTGTTCTTGTTAAACAATTTTATCTTTTTCAAAATCATAATTTAGAACTTTAGGTAAAACCAAAATCCTTAAAGAACAATTCAAATCTGGTTCAAAATGATTAAAACCTTTGCAAAATAGAATCAATGGGTTTCTAGAAATCTAAAGAATGAAAACAAAACAATAGTTTAGTTGTGTTCTAACAAAACAATTTTTTTTCTTTAGAAAACAAGCTTTTAAGAACTTATAAGGATTCAAATCCGGAACAAAACGATCAAAATCTTTTGTAAAACAAGATTAATTAGGCTCTAGGAGCCTATGGAATCAAACAAAACAACAATTTACATGTGTTCTTACCTCTTTGTATGAAAAAATCGTTTCTAGCTTTGTTCTTTAGAAAAATCCCCAAATCTTTGCAAAACCTAGCTTTTCATCTTCCTTTCTTTTCAAGATCCCTACTCTTTTAAAATTTCTTTAAAAGATCCTTTTTTCTTATGAGTTTCTTTATTTTTATAGGTCTAATTAGTATCCCCAATTCCTAATTTCATGTTTAAGTAGGTCTCTATTGAAAAAGTTTTTAAAATTTCGTAAAAATCGCACTTGTACGGAAATTTCCTTTTTGATGACATCATCTCTTTAGAATTTTTTTCTAGCATAGACACTCAGTGGAAAAACTACCATAACTTTTCCTACAAAACTCAGATTCACTCACCAATTTTTTTTTGTTGGAGACTAAACTTCAAGAGCTTTCCAATCATATATAGCTTGCTCTCTAATTTGTTCTAAATTTTTATTGGTATATTTTTAAAGTTACCCCAAAATCTACCGATTCAGACCATATCGGACGGCATCGACACTTTTTTGGGAGAATTGTCATAACTTCTTGTAAGAAACTTCAATTTACTCACCGTTTGTTGCATGAGAAGGTAGACTCATAGATCTTTCCAAGAATATATTATTTGTAGGGTGATTCCTACGATAGCTTTAGAAATTGTCATGTCCATGACCTTTTTTTTTCTTGCTTAATAAATTGTCATTAACCTTTTCATTTGGTGTTTTTTTCGCTTACCGTTTGTTGTATAAAACTCTAAACTTCCGTGCCTATCCAAATTAATAAGTTTCACTCATATATTCTTTTTATATTTTTGTTGGTGCCTTTCTAAAGTTGTTCTAATAATTATATTAGATATATGCATTAAAGTGATCATATGTATGTACAGAACTTATGTGACATGTGTTATCATTCTAAGTGTGACATGTGTACAGTAATATGCATGTCATGGTGTGGGGTGTTACACATGAGATAAGATGAGGGAAAGCAACACATGTGGAAGAAGCATGTGTAGAAGATAAAGGAGGACATACACATTAGCATGAAGCACTTTAATATCTATATATATATATATATATATATAATGAAATATGAAAAAGCTTAACCTCCTTGCATCTCTTAAATCGTATTTCTTACCCAAAAAAGAAGAACAAAATTTAAATAAAATAAATTATATTTAAGCATTTTCTTAACCGGATTGGCCATCAAACCAGTAAAGTAGATGGTTTATCTCTAACTGGGTTTGAGCTAAGGGTGACAATTTATGTTGGCAAGTCGAGTTCATGTCATGTTGAGGTAAGTGTATACAACTATATGGCTCAACCTTGACTTGACCCATATATTAATCCTGCCGTTTTGACTTGAAACATGTTGGAGTCAAACCTAACCCGCTTATTTCATGTTGGGTTTGCAGGTTATGTGGTAATTTGTCTTGATGTGTCAGGTTTGTATCATGTCAAGGTAAGGGTATATGACTATATGGCTCAACCTAAACCAGGACCCATTTATTAATCATATCAAAGCGGGTTGATCTACTTGACCCAAAACATGTTTAGAGTCAACCTTAACACGGTTATTTTTGGTTGGGTTTGTGTCAGGTTCATGGGTCGTGTCAAACAATTCCACCCCTAGTTTGGCATCAGTGTACATGATCTAACCGTGGTTCACTTCAAAAATAAGTAAAATATAACATAATTCCAAAAATTAAAATTCTTCATAATGCATTAGGAGGCTTATGGTTAGGTTTTAAAATTTTAGATGTACCAAACGATGTAATAAAATAACAAAAATAAAAAAAATGGAAAAGTGGACTTGGAATTTCAAAATACACATTCTTAATGTTTTTCTTTTTAATTTGCAAAAATAAAAAATAAACCAATTAGTATTATTATAACTGGGTTCATGCATGGTTTTAAGCTTTTATAGAACCGTTTAGGATGTCGGTTCTGGTCAAATTGGGCCGGACCATCCAATCTAGTCTGGTTTTCAAAACTATATATGTTTCTAATTCGATTTTTATGATAAATAAATAATCTAAACCAAATACGATTTAGAAGCTTAAAATAAGCTCATAAACTATTCTATAGAAGCTTAAAATCGTAATCGAGGTCATTTTAAATAAGCATCCTCAAACCACTAGTGAGGGTATTTTTGTTGTTGAAAAAAGTATAAGAAAAACATTCAGGTCATTTTAGATTTTGGATAGCTATGTAGGGCATATTTTGAAAATCCATCATTGTTAAGGGAAAATGCCCTAAAAAATGATTTTTTTATAATATTTTTGGATAAACTTCTCTCATTCATTGTTTTGGGATGGGTGGAGATGCTTAATTAGTTAAAAAAGGACTGGACTGGGAATGCTTACTAATAGAGTTACGAATGGTTTGTGATGTCAAATAACTGGTGAGAGATATTTTTGTTTAGAAAATGTATAAAAAAAAAAAAAAACATGTATACAAGTCATTTTAGATTATGGATAATTATTATAAAATTTTCTAAAAACCCATCATAATTATTAACGGATAATGCCCATTATACTATGTAAAAGAAATCTATTATATTATACTTCTGGCGACACAAACACCCATCTTGACTATTTAATTACTTTAAGTCGGTATAACAAATTTAATGGAGCTTAAGGGGACAATTTTAATTTTTTCATAAAATTTTATTATGATTGATGAAATTTATGGGCTCATGTCTATATATAAACTTTTATAATTATATATAGGATTAAAAGTTTTTTTAGGGTTCCTACATTTATAAGTATTATAGATTATCATCAAAATGATGTAATTTAATATATTACAATTGCAGCAACGCAAACAATCACGTCACCAATGATATTACAACACTACTTTTACTTTCGGCGACATTAAGGATCATGTTGTTGTTGAGCATACACTTTTTGTTATTCGAATCATAACATCGCCATTAAAATTTTATTTTCAGCAACGTAAAAGACTACGTCGCCATTGAGCAATGACTTTCTGCAACCCAAATCAGAATGTCGCCAATGAATTTTTTACTTTCGGCAACGCAAAAGGCTACATCACCAATGAGTATACATTTTCTGCGATGCAAATCATAGTGTCGTCAATGAATATTTGAACTTATATGACAAAACGATTAATTACATTGCCAAAACATATTACTTTGAGCGACATAATCTAGCTTCCTTCGCTAATTGGTGATTTTCAGTGACTAAATCTTATTTGCGTCGCCAAATATGCAATTTGTTGTAGTGTCTCTTAGGTGTGAGTTGGATGGCTTTTGAGTACGTGATTTGGGCGTCCCTCATCGGACTGGATGGCTTTGTTCATCCAATCGAATCTGAAATAACCAGATGCTTAGACTGCATTTCCATGACAGAAGCGCTCAAGCAAGATTAAATATTCTTCAAGGAGTAAGAACATATTACTCAAGGGCATTTTATTCCTTGATACCACTTAAACCCACCACACAACCAGATGCTGACATTAACATGTCTTCCATACAACAACTCCTTACGCGTCTGTCTGTCTGTCTAGTCTTCATAGAGCTTAGAAGGAAGACGTGGAGTGAGATGGGCTTCTAGTGAGGTTGCTCTAGGCAAGGTGAGGCCTAAGCCTTCACTCATGTCTACCGGCGCATTCGAATGAGACATCAAATTGTATCCATGAAGCAAACGAGCAAGTGTCAAGTGCATCACCTGTACGGCAAAAGCAATCCCCGGGCATGCTCGCCTACCAGAGCCGAATGGGATATATTCAAAATGCTTACCCCAAACGTCTACGTCCGCATGGGTTGTGAGAAATCTCTCTGGTCGAAACTCATGAGGATCTGACCACACGCGTGGGTCTCGGTGTAGCTTCCATATGTTCATAAGTAAATGTGTGCCCTTTGGAACATGATAGCCACCTACTTGACAATCTTCCATGGCCTCATGTGGTACTGATAAGGGTCCTGCAGGATATAGGCGCATTGTTTCCTTAACGATGGCATGGAGGTACACCAAGTTCTTGATATCTGATTCTTCTACATGTCTGTCTCTACCAATGTGGATGTCCAACTCATCTTGGGCCCTTTTTAATATGTTGGTATTGTTTAATAACAAGGACAGAGCCCATGTTAGGGTGATGGATGTGGTGTCTGACGCAGCTATGATAAGATTCTACAAAATGGAGCAGAAGAAATAAAAACAAATGAAGAAACAAAAACAGGTTGCATATAAGCAGTAATTTATAAAGCAGTTCAAATTATTGTCAAGGTTAATATCTTAGGGTAGGTGAATTCGAAAGAGACTTGAACATAAAGAAAGGAAACGGGCAAAGCAAGTTTTCTAGTTTTCTACTGCTGCTTGGTAAACTAATGTGGTTGGATTGTCTAATTATTATTATTTTTTTAACATTGAACAACATCCCATATTTAAAATTTTAAGAATGAAGGTTGAACCAATCAGTAGGGTACATCAATATAAACAAAAGTAGAACAAAAAAAAAAAAAATGCAATACATAAGTTTATTTGAAATTCAGGTCAGTTGTTAAACCAACGACATCATCTGGTTTGACCAGCTTACTCATCTGTTCAATGAATTTGATACGTATTTGGTTTTGGAAGTAGTCTAGATTTTGTTAGGGGCTAAGGGCCTCAGCCATATGGTTAACTGGCTAGTCTAGTATGAGCTTAAAACACTAATTGATTCTACCACTATTGCCTGCAAAATCATGACTAACAAGGATGTGCTTGGTTGGAGGGTCATGTATATCCTCATTAAGGATAATGACTCTGGATCCTCTCTAGCAAAAATAAGAGAGATTCCATCTTGCATCAAAGAGAATGTGACATTGGTCCATAAAAAAGGTAATTTAACCACAAGAGTTAATCCGTAGTCACTTAACATCGTACCAACCAACCCTAATTCCCTAAACCTTGGTTAAACTTAACCATTTTCTCACTACATGCCACGCACTCTCTTTGATGTAATGTGGAACCTCATTAACACAATCACCGTTTCAAAACTACTTAAAAAAAAATCTATTCTAAATCAAAGGAAATCAAAACTGGTGGGTTTCGAAAACAACAAATAACCGTAATCAAGCTTTTTTCTCTTCTGCTAAATCAATTGAATCAATTTTCTCATTTATTGTTGTTATTCTGCTTTTGCAAGAGTAGGTCGACAAACTCAATCACTTTGTTTTTAGAAAAAATTGATCAACAAAGATTTCGCTTGATCAAGAACAAACTCAATCTCAACCATACCCAAGATCTTGTATGAGTGTGTCTCGACTGCGATAGAGAAAGGACACATGTCAGCTAAAAATGATTTAAAAAAAGAACATGAGTATACCTCTATGTTGAGGTTTGCACGTTGTTGGATGAGTAGGCAACCATCTATTTTCAATTTGTTTGATTTAGCTAAAAAGAGGGTCCTTTGATATAGGGAAGAGATAAAGCATCATTATGGTGACCTGTTTTTATTTAAAACCTACCAGTTTTGGTTTCCTATGATACAACATTGAGAGGGAGAGAGAGAGTCGTTTTTTTTTTAATTAAATAAAAAATATTTTCTCATTAAAAAATTAACAAACAACATTACAGAATCACCATTTCACATGTGGCAATTTGGAATGAATACATTAAATGAAAACTTTTGTCAAAGAACGTCATGTGGCTAAGCATGGGCCTACTTTTAAGTCCACAATGTGGCACTTGTATTAAAACTCCGGCCCAATAATGAAAATTTAATTTCTTTCGTATACATGTCGTTCTTTGACAGCAGTTTCCATTTAATGCAATTTGTTACAGAGGATTTGCTCCCGTTTGGTATTGGTTACCTAGCAAACCTACTGAATAATTATACCCAGGAGAATTGAGACTCACTGAATTCATCCTCTGTGTGTGCGGATCCGATACAGACATGCCTATATCTGGTCCGTTTGCAGTTCAAAACAAGTGGGATGGTTATGTGCTTAGGATTCTCTGGACAGGTCTTTTAAATTTTATAACCCCATATTGCACTTTGATTGTCGGCAAGACGTTACCATAGTTTAACAAGCAATAGAGGATCAGGAAAAAAGATAAACCCAAAATTAAGGCTGTCAATTGGACCAGTTTGACCTGAAGCCTAACATGTCCAGCCCAAAAATTAATCAGGTTAGGCCACCTAATTCCGGGTTGGGATGATTTTGGATCCAATTTTTAGGCCCAAATTTTTGTTTGGACCAAATTCGGGCAGACACAAGACCAGCCTGGTCCAAACTATTAACAAATACTAATTTAATTTATATGTTGATATTAGGTCTATATTTTTTCTATTAAATTTATATGCTGTTGTTATTAGTTTATATATATTTTTTTAATTCTTTTTGGTCAATATATTTTAAAAAAATTGACTATCATCAAATAATTCAAGTGTAAAGTGTTCAAAAAACCCATATAATATTAATTTAAGGATAATTATGAGTCAAAAGTCAGCTCAAAAATTAAGAAAAAGAGTTTTAATTCAGGCAGATCGAACTCGGCCGAAACCGTTGTCTTAAAATGGGATGAGTTCGGACCCAACTTTTAGACCCGAAGTTTTATTCGGGCCAAGTTCAGGCTTAGGTATAACATTTTGAACTGAGTTTGGCAGACCTCGGCCCCGGCACCACTTAGCCTGGCCCAATTGACAGTCCTACCCAAAATGGAAGCAACTATCTCTCAACTATTCTTATCATGTCCAGGAACATACCAGTGCAGTTGCTTTGATGATGGTATCGTGGTCATAACTAGACATCCAGTCGTCCTCAGGGAGGGTCGTTAGCATCACGTCGATGAAGTCATACCCACCTTCCGTCTCACTTGAGACTGCACTGCGCCTCTTGAAGTGATGTTCTTCCACCCAACTTCCAATTAGAGAGTCTAGTTCCTTTGCAGTGCGCTTCATGGCTCTCACGTAGCCTTGCAGGTCCATCCATTGTAGATAAGGCAGCGCATCCGACATAACAAAGACCCCGGTTAGATACATGACTTGATTAATTGCTTTCTTGAATCTGTGAGCCTCACTCTCATCTCTGGCATCGATGGTGCTGAAATATCGTTTCCCAGCAATCATCTTAATGATCACGTTGAAAGAAAGGTTGAGGAACCACTGATTCATCTCGACCTTGATTGAATTAGTTCCCTTGTTCTTCTCCCCGAGGGAGTACAGTTCTTTGATGGATGTGTCGACTTCCGAGGTTCTAACGTGCTTCAGCATCTCGAGACGGCGTTTGGAGAGAAGCTCGTGCATGGCTATCTTTCGAACCTCACGCCAGTATGTTCCATAAGGTGCAAACCCGAAGAAAGAATAGTTGTATCCCAAGTACTTTCCAGCACTGCTGCTGGGACGTGTGGCAAAAACCATGTCATTAGTAGTGAAGCAGTCCTTCATTACTTCCCAACTACTCACAACAAGTGCACGATTCACGCCGAGCCGGAGTGTGAAGGCCGGCCCATATTTATCAGCCAAGGCTCCAAGTGTTCTTGCAACTGGGTCTCGGCCACCTAGCAGATGGAGGTGACCAATAATTGGCCAGGCTCCTGATGCTTCAGGTGCTTCCAAGTTTTTACTCTTGTGACTGTTGGCCCTCCTCACTCTCCATAGATTGTAGAGCAAGACTAAGGTCACCAACCCTGCAATTGAATGCAACTGGAGAAGATAATACATGGTCGATTGGAAGATGGATATCCATGGAATAATACTCACCTTCATATTTATAGACCCATTTAATGGATTTCTTTCTGCTCATGTCATCAGGCAACAAAAACGACAAATTTTTTATCCTCTAGTGGAGCTTGGAAAAAATTTTGGGTGGGGTCTGTAAAGACTTTTTGAAATAGACAAAGAAGTGCAAAAGATATTCTCCTGTGGCAGACTGATCTGCCAGCGCAGGTGGACATATACCCCAGAAAATGTGAAAGTTCACTTTTTTTGGGTTATGTGTCCCATCTCCTGTGCATGCAGATATTTCTACTCTCAGAAGAGGATTCTTTGGGACCATAAGCACGTCAGTGTCAATCATTAATGTTGGAAGTGTCTTGAATGACACTGTTTGAGAGCCGTGTGCAACTCAATTAACCAATGAAACCATCTTGGTTTTGGAAGTTTTGTTTATTTGGATCTCTTAAGACCTAAACCTATTAGGGTTTCTTGGGTGTCTGTGTCACCTATAAAAGGAGTCTTTTATGGGTTTTAGGGCTGCAGTAGGCTTGTAGAAGATTGCAAAGAAATAGACTTTGGAGAGATGAATGAACGTATTTGGTATTAGGAGTTCTTTTTTGGGTTTTGCCTTAGGGTTTCACCTTTCGGACTTTGAAACTCACCATTGTGCGTTTTATACTCTTCTTTATTCTCCATATTAGTGAAGTTATTGATTGTAGTCTTTGTTCGTGGATGTAGGTAGGTATGCTGAACCAATTTAAATATTGTCTATTGTGATTATTCTTTATCGTTTTCTATTTTCTCACATTGTTTAGTGCACATTGCATACTTGAATCCAATCCGTGTTTCATTCTGTTGTACTACTTTGGCACAACAAATTGGTATCAGAGTTTTTAGTTAGAAATGCGGATTAAGGATTTTATTTTATTTTATTTTGTGATGGAGGTTATAAGGTTAGAGGTTCAATGGAAGTGATGGTTTTGGTTGCTTGGGAACACCGTTTAAGGTAGAGCAGTTTTGTATTTTCTACCATGTTTGGGTATACTTTGTACACAGTCGTGGTATAGGCTAATGGGTCACAGTTATATAAGTGGTTTGACAGATATGAACATGTGGGGTGGTTTACTCTATGTTGGAAAGTCTGGGTTTTGTGAGCGTTGTGCTCATAGAAAGCAACACGAAAGTGCTATTTTTGGTGATTCTGCTTTGCTGCATCCAAGCAAGCTGGTTGAAGACAAAGATTTGGATGTTCAGTTGGGAGTGGAGTTGGAATGTAATACTCATATTTTATTAAGACTTGTGGATGTTGTTTCAAACCTCATTTAGGTTCCAGATATTCAGCAACATGGAAGTGTGCCCAACTTGGACGTTAGGCCTCTAGTCAGAGCTGGTTTTGAAGATATGGTTGCGGATGTATTTAGTGCTGAGAAGTCAACAAATATATTGACAAAGTTAGGTTTGATGATTAAGCTCAAAGGTGGCTTGAACTCTATTAGTTTGAAAGAGAACTGATTGCGTACCCTTCAGAGTCTGGTGGAGAAGATCAATCAGCTTCATTCAGTTTGGTTTGGTAGAATTCAAACTAAGGTGGAGATTGTTGGAAGTGTCTTGAATGACACAGTTTGAGAGTTATGTGTAAAACTCAATTAACCAAGGAAACTGTCTTGGTTTTGGAAGTTTTGTTTATTTGGGTCTCTTAAGACCTAAATCTATTAGAGTTTCTTGGGTATGCTCGTCAACTATTAAAGGAGTCTTTTATGGGTTTTAGGGCTGCGGAAGACTTACTGAAGATTAGGAAGAGAGAGACTTTGGAGAGAGGAAAGAACGCATTTGGTGTTGGGAGTTCTTCTTTGAGTTTTGCCTTGAAGTTTCACCTTTTGGATTTTGGAACTCACCGTTGTACATTTTGTGCTCTTCTTTATTCTCCATATATTAATGAAGTTATTGATCATCGTCTTCGCTCATGGATGTAGGCAGGTTTATCAATCCACGTTAAATATTGTCTCTTGTGATTGTTCTTTATCGTTTTCTATTTTCTCACATTGTTTAACGTATATTACATACTTGAATCTTATCCGTGTTTCATTCTGCTGTACTGTTCTGGCACAACAATTAAAAATTGGAAAATCTGTTGAATGAACTATGCCATTCAAGATTTTCTCTTGCAGGGCTATTTTGTGATGGCCTGCGACCCACACATACCCCCCAAATTGTACGTAACAGACCGCCACAAGATGGTCTTGCCAGTAGGAGAGGATCCCAACCCGTTATACACGTTTTCTTTCTTTGTTTTTTATTTATTTTTTATTTTTTGGGTAAAGTTATACACGTTTTCTAACCAGTAGAGTAGCCGGCCTGAATAATTAAACTTCGGACTCTCATGATGAAAACAGAAGGTGATTGACTAACAACTCCGTATTTAATCATATCTCACGTAGTAATTTGTCATAACTTTTTGTTTTGGTTGAAGGTAACAAAAAAAGCCGCGACCCACTTGCTTGGGCTACAAAATGTCAATTAACCTATTCAGGATCCTCTACAATCATTAAACTATGTTAACGTGTCGTTGTCTACAGCATTACACATGTCCAAAAATATAGAACACCCCGCTTAAATTTGGTTAACATTTGAATTTTACGTGTTGTGCTGTCAACGATCACAGCATGTTAACATAATTTACCAACTGTAGAGAATCCAGACTCAAATTTTTACCGATCTACAATTTGGAAAACTTACCATGTCAATGGGATGTTTTACCGTAGACCTAAGTACAAAACCTACCTGCCAAAACATTTACAACACAACGCAACTCAACAAAAGCCTAATTGCAACCATTTGGGATTAAAGATGAAAATCTTCACATGATCCGTACTGACTTAGAGAGAGCTATGATAGGGTACGTAGTCAGATCATTTGGTGGGTTTGGAAACGAAAGGAATCTCAAGTTGATAGGTTGACTTAGTTAAGGATATGGTGAAATGATAATTAGTATGTGAACAACTGCTATAGTGTTGAATTCTCAATAACAATAGATTTGCACCGGGGATCGCCATTGAGTCATCTCTCTTTACATTAGTTCTAAATGAGTTGATATATACAAGGGGAGGTCCCATGGTATGTATATTGTTTTTCAATGACATAATTTGATTGATGAAACTTGGGTAGGGGTGTTCTTAATTTCGAACTATGGAGGAATGTTTTAGATTGAAAAGGTTGAAGATAAACTAGATATATGGAATCTGTATTTAATAAAAGTAGAGTATAAATGGAGGAATAGTTAATATTGATAACCATGAGATACCCTACGGTGACCATTTTCATTATCTTTGTTCAATCATCTATAAGGAGTAAGGATGCGGTTGAATGTAGATGAAGTAGATGGTTGCATGTAGAGTCATTACAATGTTTCATGAATGGCATTCATATATTGAACGTTGTAAATAATAAGTTTTTACGGCATTTTATATTTAGACGTTGTTAATACTTAGATTTAGTGCCATTTGAAAAGATGAACGTTGTTACTGTACTCATTATAAACTATTTGCAGCAAATATTCAAACACTGTTTATGTTATTTGGTTTTTGCCCTGGCTACCCTCCTGTGTTCTATCTCTCTCTCTCTCTCCGCATTTCAATCAAAAACCCTCACACTTCAACCTGTGCTTTCTATCTCTCTCTCCTCAGTTCGATCAGAAACTCCCTTCATCCCACAATCTCTCTATCGCTCTCTCTCAATCACCATTCATCCTGTATTCATTCATTTTCCCTTTTCATTCTCTGTTTCTAATGCACTTACCTTTTTCCGGTGAAGCGAGGTGAAGCAAACCAGCAGGTACGTCTCTTCCTTTCCTTACCTAGTCTCTCGTTCTCTCTATTTCTCTATATCTATGTCTCTCTCGTTCATTCTATTTCTCATTTTCTCAAAAAAAAAAAAAAGGGACAAAAGTCCCGTCAAACCCTAGATTCCATCCTAAATCTCAAATCCTTCCCTTTCTTTTCATCTTTTTTTTTTTTTTTTTTTTTTTTTTTTTTTTTTTAACACAATGGCGATGGTGGCAGCAAAGATGGGGATGATGAATGGTGCGTATTTTGCAAGAGAAAGGGGAATGAATCTAGGGTTTACACACATGCCCCTCCCACCCCACCTACTCATATTTCTGTAAGAAAGCAATGTTTTCTATAAAAAAATTTTGGCAGTGTTTTGCAAAGCCTAAAAAATCCTAATCTTTTAAAATGCGAATTCATCTTGGCTGCGAATCCGCCATACGTAGAGAGGGATAGAGGATGAATAAATTCTCCGAGAAGGTAGAACCATTGGTTTCTTCTTCATCTTCTAATTCCTTTTTTATTCGTTCTCCATTGGAACACTTTTGGATTCTTTGGCCTTCACGTATATGTTTTTGATCTCTGTTTATTTGACGTTATATATATATATATATATATATATATATATATATATAT